>JADRCD010208423.1:0-31814 GCA_019843815.1 Montemys delectorum | reverse complement strand
CAAAAGGATCAGAGAGCAGGACTGAAGTCATGTAGGCAAGTGACCGCTACACAAGGTCGGTAGGTAGGTAGCCAGGTGTGAAGTAGGAGGAAGAGCAGTTGAGCCCTCCCTGCTGGTATTTCTATGCTAATTACCTGATTCTGCTGGAGGTAAGACTAGGATAGTCCGATCTGGCATTTCCTGTTAATTCTCTGGGTCTCCCTGGAGGGGAGCACCTGGAAGTTCCGACCTAACAGTTCTAGGTAATGTCCTTGAGTTTCTAGTATGTAAAACAGTTCTGACTAATATGGGGCTGCCCTAAGGTATGTGCTTGACCTTTGTTGCTACTCTGAGGGCAAAACCTGTCTGACAGGCAGATTCCTTGAAATTCCAAGCTAAGGATAGCTTGGAAATGAATTAGGATATATTGGAAACATCGTGCTAGCCAGGAAACAATGCCCAATGTTAGCCATAAACGAATCATTTCTTGGGGTACCTTTATGCCTAAATATGAGGGCGTGTTGGCGATTGGAAAGACTGACCTGGAACACGTCTGAGTTAGGAGATGCCAGCGACTACCTTGACTACCCAGGAAGCACAGATAACCTTTTGGGTCCTTATTGCCTCTTGCCCTTGATCAGGTTTTTAAGCCCGATACTGCAGATGTGACTGGCGTAGACGAGTGTGCGTGGCACTCTCTCATTGAGCTATCCCTAGACCTCTTCTTGCTTTTGAGAGAGGGTCTTATTGAGTTGCTCAGGCTGGCCTTCCATTCACTCTGTAGGCCAGGCTAGGCTTAAATTTATAATTCCCCTGTCTCACTCAATCTCTTGGTTACAGGCCTGTACCACTAGGCCCAGTGTACTTTCCTTTTTTATTATACAAGGTCTTAGATAGTCAGGCTTGCTCGCCAAACTGGGATACACACACACACACACACACACACACACACTGCTGGGATTACAGGCTTGCACCACACCCAATTTATAAGAGTTTGAGGGTCAAACCCACAATTTCTACAGGCTAAGCAAACACTCTACCAATAGCTATATTCCAAGCCTCTAATTTTTTTCATTATATTTGTTCTAGATTTGGGATGTTTTAAAATAGAATGGGCCTCATTGGGTCTTATGTTTGTATGCTTGGTTCCCAGTGAGTGGAACTATTTGGGAAGGATTAGGGGTAGGATTTGAGGTTTCAGAACCCCATGCCAGGCTCAGCTCCCCTCCCATCCCCCAGCCCCACCTGAAACCCGTGGATCCGATGTAAGCTCTCAGGTACTGCTTCAGTGCAATGCTTGCCTGCCTGCTGGCATGCTCTCTGCCATGCTGGTCATGGGCTAACACCCTGAAACTGTAATCAATCCCCCAGGTGAATGCTTTCTCCTAAAAGTGGCCTTGATCCATAGTGCCTCCTCACAGCAATAGAACAGTAAGTCCGATTTATTATTTTATGACTATGAACATTTTGCTTGAATGTATATATGTGCAGCATGTACATGTCTGGTACCCAAGGAGGTCAGAAGAGGGAATCAGATTCCCTGGAACTGGAATTATGGATGATTTTGAGGCACTTTTGGGTGCTGGGAATTGAACCTGGTTCTTCTGCAAGCCAACGGTACCCTTAAGTGCTGAGGGATCTCTCCAGCCCCATTTGTCTTTAAAGGCCAGTTTAAATGAGACAGCTTCTATTCACTGAAACCCACCCCCTCTTTTTTTCCTTTTTGAGACAGGGACTCACTATATAGTCTCAACTGGCCTGAAACTGGATATGTAAACCAGGTTGGCCTCAAATTCACAGGGATTCACCTGCCTCTGTCTTCTGCGCATAGGGATTTAAAGCACATGCTACCATACCCAGCCTGAATATCATCTTAACAAATGTAAATAAATTGAATGCTTTTTCTGAAGGTTTACCTTTGTATTCCCCATTTCTGCCACCTAACCACACTGGATCCACAAGTTTGTGTTCACAAGTATGACACTGCAAATGTTGTAGTCTTTCTAGTTTCTCTGCTTGTCTGCTGGTTAGGAGCTGCCAGGTCAAGGTTTGCATTTAGGGTTAAGCCTTTAACATGCAGGTTTTCTTCTGAAGCTATCTCTTAACCCCATTTACCTAGCATAAGAGCAAGCAAGGTGTCTGTTAATTCTAGGGAAAGCCTTAGGTCTTCCAGCTCCATGTTTACCAGCAGAGAACCACCTGTCTTCAGTTTTTGTTTTCCCAAAGCAGCGAGTTCCCAGCCCCATTTCCTTTCTTCTCTTTCCTTCTCCACTCCCTCAATCTTATTATTTTATTATGTGTGTGCACATGAGTGCAGGTGCCCTTGGAAACCAAGAGGGCATTGGTCTTAGTCCTCTGAAGTTGGAGTTGTTACAGGCAAATTGTGACCTGCCTGATGTTGATGTTGGGGATTGAGCTTTTCATTTCTTTTTGAGATTTATTTATTTTATGTATGTGAGTACACTGTAACTGTCTTCAGACACACCAGAAAAGGGCAGATGGTTGTGAGCCACCATGTGGATTTGAACTTTGGATCCTCTGGAAGAGAGTCAGTGCTCTTAACTGCTGAGTCATTTCTCCAGCTACCTGCCCCCCCCCCCCCCCCCCGCCATCCTTTTTCAAGAGTAGTATGTGCTCTTCACCACAGAGCATCTCTCTCATGACACAACCCCTTCTTTCTGAATATACTTTGCTTGTAGGCTCTATTTGCTAAGACAAAGACATATCAAAGCAGTGGGATAATAGGGGAGTTGATAGGGGAGTTGATTTGGCTTTATTTATTTTACAACACTGGGGATCAAACTCAGGGCCTTACACATACAAGGCAAGCACCCTGTCACTAAACCACACCCTCCAGCCCATCTCAGTTTCTTTGGGTTTGGAGTCTCAGTTTTGCAGGATTCTTTCTTCAATGTGTCCATAGGTCTTATATTATTGCTTAGGCCAGGCATATTCTCTAATATTTTGAATGATTAAATGCACATTTGACAAACCAGAACAGGTCTGAAACAGACAAGGAGCTCTCTCGAGAGGGGATGCTAAATTGTTCAGTTTAGCAGTCCTCGTTTCCCTGGATGCATTTAGTGTTCATTATGCCATGTTTCCACTATCCGGGACTCCAGCTACCTTCCCCATCTTCATGGGAGCCGAGGGCAGTACATGTGAAAGGACCCATTCCTCTGACCTGAGCTCAGGTTTCAAATCTCCTCTCTGGTCAGCATGTTTCCTTCTCTACAGATGTAATAGAGAGTTGGTTTAAAACCTAAGTAGACACCCTTTCTGTTTCTGTTAGTCCTAGGTAATCAGGTTTGGACATCCTAAGAAATCATTTTCTGTTATTACTACCCACTGAAATGCCAACAGGTCGCTGTGAAACTTCCCCAAATGAATGAACTTGTACATATTATTTCACCTATGTTTACCTTCATTATGGAAACTCACCATTGGCATTTGTATGTCTTCAGAATTGTCCGAGGGAATGCTTCTACCCTTAAACATTTTAAAGTGTTCTGTGGAGGAAATGGCCAGGGTTTATGCACTCCCAAAGAGACTGCCTGCAATTTAAATTTCCATTTCCCTAGAGCTCAGCAACATTGTTCCCGATCGCGCTGCAGTCCCAATGAGAACACCCACCAGTGAGTGTGTGCTGCTCATCTTTAATCCTAGTATATGGGGACAGAGGCAGGGAGATTTCTATTTGAGGTCAGTCTACCAAATTCCAGGCTAGCCAGGGTTAAGTAAGTAATGAGACCCCAAATCTAAAAACAAAATCAGACTCAAAATAACAAGACTAGGGTAGAAGCTTAGTGGGTAAAGCTAAGGCCAGGGTCCTTCTATGTACCTCGGTCTGGCTTAGAGCTCTGTTGCAGGTTTACAACCCTCCTAATGCTGCAATTTTTTTTTTTTCTCTTCCCGACACAGGGTTTCTCTGTGTAGCCCTGGCTGTCCTGGAACTCACTATAGACCAGGCTGGTCTCAGAAATCTGCCTACCTTTGTCTCTCAAGTGCTGGGATTAAAGGTGTGCCCAGCTCCTGTAATCTTTAATACAAACAGTTCTTCTCATTGTGGTGACCCCCAATCATAAACTTATTTTCACTGTGACTTCACAACTGTAATTTTGCCACTGTTACAAATCAAAATGTAAATATCTAATATGCAGAGTGGTCTCAGGCTGTTCGATCCACAGGAGTCGTGGCCCAGAGGTTGAGAGCCTGTGTTCTATATAGTTTTTGGCTGGTCTGAAACTCAAAATCTTTCTACCTTTGCCTACTAGATGCTGTCATTACTTCTATGTACATGCTACCAAGCCATATAGCACTATTATTAACCATACATATAAGAAGTCTACATTAATAGGATACAGGGATCTGTTGCTGTGGCTCAGAGGGTAAAGATGTTGTTAAACCTGATGACCTGAGTTCAGTCCTCAGGACTCACATGGTGGAAGGAGAGAACCAACTCCTGCATAATCTCTACATGAAATACATTCCCTCCTACTCCAAACAAATCTGTATACAACACTGCAGAATGACTAATGCAATTAATTTTTAAAAAGATTTATTTATTATTTTATATGTATGAGTACACTGTAGCTGTACAGATGGCCATGAGCCATCATGTGGCTGCTGGGAATTGAACTCAGGACCTCTGCTTGCTCTGGCCCGTCTTGCTCTGACGTAATACACTGCAGCTGTCTTCAGACACACCAGAAGAGGGCATCAGATCTCATCACAGATGGTTGTGAGCCACCATGTGGTTGCTGGGATCTGAACTCAGGACCTTCGGAAGAGCAGTCAGTGCTCTTACCTGCTGAGCCATCTCACCAGCCCCCAGCAATTCATTTTTTTCAAAAAATTTATTTATTTTTATTTTATGTGCATGTTTTGCCTAGAAGTATGTCTGGGTGAGTTGTTGGATCCTCTAAAACTGGAGTCACAGACAGTTGTGAGCTGCCATGTGGTTGATTGGGGGAGTGTTCCTAAGCTCTGAGCCATTTTTCTAGCCCGAAAGCAATCCATTTTAAACCAAGTCTCTGGGGGTTCTGGAAAGAAGGCTGTGTGGTTAAATGTACTTAATGCTCTTGCAGAAGACTCACGTTTGGTTCTCAGAACCAATATGGTAGATCATATACATATATGTCGACAACACTCATGAACGTAAATTTAAAATATAAGAAATGTCTGGAAAAGCCGGGCAGTGGTGGCGCACGCCTTTAATCCCAGCACTTGGGAGGCAGAGGTAGGCAGATTTCTGAGTTCAAGGCCAGCCTGGTCTACAGAGTGAGTACCAGGACAGCCAGGGCTACACAGAGAAACCCTGTCTCGAAAAACCAAAAAAAAAAAAAAAAAAAAAAAAAAAAAAAGTCTGGAAAAAAAAAGAAAAGAAAAGAAATTAGGGGCCTGGAAAGATGGTTCAGCGGTTAAGAGCACTGACTGCTCTTCCAGAGGTCCTGAGTCCAATTCCCAGCAACCACATAGTAGCTCACAACTATCTGTAATGGAATCCAATGCCCTCTTCTGGTGTGTCTGAAAGACAGCAACAATGTACTCACATATATAAAATAAACCACTCAGATTGGCCCGATCCTCAATGGGAAATAAGAGTTACTTTTGTCTTCTACTTTCACTAAGTAATCTGAGTAAGTCCAAAACTGCAAAATTATCTTTCCTGGCTGCACGAAGCAGCTCCCTTGGCAGGAGAAAACAAAGGGCACCATACTGAGAGCTAAGGATGTGTCTGGACATGTGGTGTGAAGTCTCTGTCCAGCTGTGCCTGAATCTCCACTTCAGCCCTGGGCTTCCTGGTTTGTGGGTGGGTGAGAATTGTACATATGAGACCACAAACAACCCCTGCAAGTCATTCTCTTTGGGTTTTATTTCAACACAGGGTTCCTTATTGGGATATGAGGCTCCTAGATTAGTCTAACCTAGCTGGACAATGAACCCCATGATGCATCTGTATTTACTTTCCCAGAAATGAGATTAAAGGCATACGCCACCACGCCTGGCTTTTTTTGTGGGCTCTGCAGGATAGACTCAGCTCCCCACTCTTGTGTGGCAGACCATACTCCTGTTTGTACCTTCATTAACATTAGGCCTCTCTTACCTCTCAACCAAAGATGCCACGGATCTGATAAGTTTCTACAAGTTGGTGAGAAAATGTTAAAGTAACAAAGGATTGAAATGATTACTTCGAATCTCTTATGACTTGGTATCTAATTAATTTATTATAGACCAAACAGCTTCATGATGTTTTATTGACCAATAGTTTTTAACCATTTTTCCAGAAGTGAATGTGGAATAAAGACAGTTTGTAATTTGAATGAACCACAGATTTCAACCCCCACCAGGCTTTTAAGTTCCTCTGGATATATCTGAGTTTTAAATTATTTAGACTTATTCTGCTGCTTAAGCAATAGTTTCGTCATTTGAAAATGTTCTTTAAGTAAATAGCCTAGAGCAAATTGCTTTAAAAAATCATTATTTTTCTATAACTACTTTACATATTGTTATCTGTTCATTCCACAGAAATTTACAAAGTAGAAAAACTTTGTTGTTGTTGTTGGTATTCTGTCTGGACTTCACTCCCACATTTAAACTGGTAAGCATACAAATATATAACATATATAAAAGCATAGTTTAAAAGATGACCATGAGCTTTATTTTTGTCACTTTTATTCATTCACTCATTCATTTATGTGGTTGTACACAGCATGCATGTTTGTGTGTGCGTGTGTGTGTGTGTGTATGGTAGTGTCAGAGGATAATTTTGGGCATTGGTTATTCTTCTAACATGTGTGTTCTTTGGATTCAACTCAGTTTAGTAGCAAGTGCTTCTATCTGCTGAGCCATGTAGAAAGCTCTGTCTGTGGGCCATAAGTTATTCTATTTATCTATTTGTTTGCTTTGCAAACTTTTGGAAGGCTACCTAATAAAGGGTTGATGGATTTTCTCTGGGAAGTGTGTAGAGGGAGGGGTTTGAGGTCAGAGAGGAACTTCCCGTTCAGCTTTAGTGTAGTGACTGGATACTTCATCCACTTTTTCTTTTTTTTTTTTTCTTTTTTGTTTTTTCGAGACAGGGTTTCTCTGTATAGCCCTGGCTTTCCTGGAACTCACTTTGTAGACCAGACTGGCCTCGAACTCAGAAATCCGCCTGCCTCTGCCTCCCAAGTGCTGGGATTAAAGGCATGCGCCACCACCACCCAGCCCCACTTTTTCATTTGACAACACTTACTATTATTTTTCTCTTTGGTTGAGATGGGTTTTGTGTAGCCGAATGGCCTTCCCAACAGTCCTGCCTCAGCCTCCAGGGGGGGAGGATAAATGAGTAGCACCATGCCTGGGAGGAAAGTGCTGCATCACTACTCTGGCCTAGAATTTGCTATGCTGAGGATGACCTTCAACTTCCTTAGTCACCCATCTCTACTTCTGAAGCACTGGGATGACAAGTGTGTTACTGTATATAGTTTTATGAAGTGCTAGGGATGGATCCAGGACTTTGAGCATGCTAGGCAAACACTCTACCAACTGAGTTATATTCGAAGTCTTGTTCTTCAGATAGGTTCTTGGTTTTTAGCTCTAGCTGGCCTGGTACTCAGCCAGGCTGGCTTTAAACTCATGGTAATCCTCCTGAGGGATGAGATTATAAGGGTAGATGTCTTACCATGCCTGGCATAAAGCGAACATATTACTGTTAAAATGTAAAATTACATGCAGCAATTATAATATCCCTTTTAAGTAGATTAGCATCATTTGTTAAGGCCAAAGAACCAAAGCTGCAAACCCATGACCATAATTACTCATTTATCACTCAATCTGTCTGCTTCTCTGTAGTGTTCTAGAAGTTTTTTGAAATGAATATAAAGTATATTAGAAAAACTGGAGCAAGAGGCAGGCAAAACCAGAAAAGCATAAATCATAGAAAAGGAGACTATTAAAATATTAAGGGGCTGGAGAGATGGCTCAGCAGTCAAGAGTAATTAACGGTCTTCAGAGGACCCAAGTTTGGTTTCCAGCTGATTGGCTCACAACTGCCTTAACTCCAGTTCCAAGCGATCTAATGCCTCTGGCCTGTGTATGTACCTGCATGTACGTTCACACTCATGCACAGAAATACAAATAATGCTTAAAAAAATCTAAAATACTAATAGCATTAAGGAAGTACAAATAGAAGATGGGCTAGTGAGAACTGTTGGTGCCTATATGTAAGCAACAAGACTTGGCAATGTACCAAGCTTATGAGAAATTTAGAGGTGGCATTAGACAGTAAGGCAAGGCATGTCACACACACACACACGCACACATACAAACCTAGAAGAGATGACCAGGCCTGAAGTGAGAGAAACTTAGAAAGTTTCTCTAAACAGCTCAAAAGACCAACACAGGGATTTTACTGTCTGTAAGAGGAGTGGGGTGAGGCTTGCTTGAGGCAGTCAGGTGCTTGCAAAGTTTCAATCTTCTACTGGAGCAAACTAAAATGGAGGAGGGAGTAGAGATAAAAATCATCAGGAACCAAACACCCTCCCCTCCTCCAAAACACATTGTGGCTGTGGATGTTGCGTCCATGCAAAGGAGCTCATCTAGTGTGATGGTGTTCACTGTCAGTGTGATCTGGAATCATGGGGGATGGGCCTCTGTGCAGCTTGAAGAGGACTAGGACTGTCTGGATGACATTAGTCGATGTGGGAGACCTTCTTAATCATGAACAAGACAACCCTGTGGACGGGGAAATCCACGATTGTAGAAAGTGGAGAAATCAGCTGAACTTGCATGCATTCACTGTGGTTTCCTGACTGTGGTCACAATGTGACCAGCTCCTTCAACTTCCTGCTGCCTTCACTTTTCATCACTGCTGGACCGAGAGCCAGGATGGCTTTCTCTCTGAAGGTGCTCTTGCCAGTGTTTTATCACAGAAACAGGAAAATTCAGACACCCACCACAGTTTCATCAGCGCAAAACTATTTCCCACAGTTCCTTTCAATATAACACAGAGATTGGAGGGAAACCTGAACATCTTCTCCTTTCAGACTTGGTAAGGAGATTACAGCACCAAGGAAAAGAGAGACCTCAAAGAAACAGGCAGTGTCTTAGTCCGTCTTACAGTGCTGTGACAAAACACCCGAAATTGAATACTTCGCAAAGAATGCTGGTGTAGTGGCTTACACCTATGAATAGAACACTTGGGTGACAGAGGCAAGAGGATTGCCACAAAGTTGGGGCAAGCCTAGATTACAGTGTGAGACATGTTTCACAACATTCAAAAGGAAATAAAAAAGGCAGGGGAGGGAAAGCATGCTAGGTGTGTATGTGTGTGTGTGTGTGTGTGTGTATATGTATGTGTATATGTGTGTGTATGTATGTATGTGTGTGTGTGTATGTATGTGTGTGTGTATGTATGTATGCATATATGTGTGTGATTAAGCTCAGTACTGGAAATCTAAGCAGATAGTGTAATCTAAACTTGTTTCTGGTTTGAGAGGTAGAAGTGACAAGGCAGGGAGGATGCAGAAGAGATTCCTGAGAGGGCACAGCATAGATTCCCAAGAGACCAGTTTGCTTACAGCCAGCTCTCATAAGCATTAACCTAGTTCAAGAAGAACTAGAACACCCAAGATTTGGGCATTCATCCCTTTTGAGGGTCACATTCCCAATGATTATATCTACCATTTTTTATTGTTATTTAATTAATGTATATGAGTACACTGTAGCTGTCTTCAGACACACCAGAAGAGGGCATCAGGTCCCATTATAGATGGTTATAAGCCACCGTGTGGATGCTGGAAATTGAACTCAGGACCTCTGGAAAACAGTGCTCTTAACGGTTGACCATCTCTCCAGCCCCTATGTCTACCACTTTTTGATATTGGGCATGAAGCTTCTAGCCCATGCAATGCTGGATGACAAATCACAAACAAGAACACAGCAAGTGTGAAAAAGGCATAAAAGGAAAGAATAGATCTTATATGACAAAAACTCTCACAGAGTCACAACTAGTCAAAGTGCTGAGAATAAATGACTTCTCCATGGCTAAAGGAATGTTCCAGAGGCAGGAACTCAAAGAAGGGAAGAGCTGGGGGAAGTGGTGTGATGCTTCCACGTTCTAGGCATGACTTGGCACTGCATTCAGAGGTGTCAGCAGCCTTGATTATCTGCATCAACATTTGGAGGGTGGAGGGACTCATAAGGCTCCACCTTCCCTGAGGATATATAGGCAGCTATGGTTGCTGGGGGATGGAAAGCCATTTGTTAGGTGATAATCTGCCCATGATTCTGTAAATGATTCTCTACCCTCGTTATTGAAAGTAACTCCAATCACTGGGCAACAAAAAGGAAAAAACAAAACAGACAGACATGAATGTAGACTAGCCAAGGAGGTAAGGGGATGACAGAGGGGAAAGAGAGACTAATGGGAGTGAATACGGCTAAAAAATAATGAAAAAATACAAATAAGAAAATGCCAGAAACTTCAAAGATGCTAAGTCAGTGTATTTACAGGCAAGATCTCTAGAGTGCATATAGGCTCAAAAGTAATACAGAGAGCAAGAGCGAGAGCCAGAATGAGAGAGAGAGAGAGAGAGAGAGAGAGAGAGAGAGAGAGAGAGAGAGAGAGAGAGAATAAACCACCACAGGAAATGATATGTTCCTAACAGGCTTTTAATATCAATATCCAACTTTTATTTTGCTTGGAAAAGCATTTGGTGTGCTAAGATCAATATATCTTATAAAACACAGGGGAGGTTATGATGCACCCAAGAGGATATGGAGGTCATACAGAAAGCCAAGGAGGTAGTCAATCCCTCAGGCTAAGGCTCCAAGCACACAGTAGTTGGCTTCAGAGGTTACCGCCACATTCAGCGATGTTGAGTGTAAAGCAGGGCTACTGTCAGGCATAACAGTGTTGAGATGGCTCAATTACATACACATATGCCTTGCTGAGGATGGGACCTGGCGACTCAACTAATGCTGGGACTGGTGGAAACTACTTGGTCAACAGGGTAGGAAGGGAGCTGCTCTCTTCGGAATGTATATTATTTACGTAATCCCTCCAGCAATTCTATAATGCACATGTCACTAATATATTCATTTTAAAGAAGTAGAAACACAGATTGAGTATTACTGGCCCAGCATGCAAATAAAGGTCTTTGTAGATTCAGAGTACCAAACTATGCTATGCCCTGTTTGCTTTTGTTACTCACTCATGGATAAAATATGGAAGAAGAGAGGGAGAATAATGAACCTTAGAAGCAAAGAAATATAAAAACCAATAATAGGTAGGAGACAATGACCCAATGTAAAGATATAAAGTAAACAAAACGAGGAAAGAGAAAAATAATGACTCTATGTATACTGTATTAGAAACTTATGCAGTTTGTGGAAAAGTTCTTGGGAAAAGTGTACATAATATGAATATTGCTCTTGTAACTAAAACCTGTGAGGAAGAGATGTGACAAAATAACTTCCCAACAGGACAGCCATGGAAACAAGAGCCCTCCATGCTTGTGGACAGTGCTTTAAGAGGCAGTTTTTTAGCTATGGAACTTTTTAAGGGGAAATGCACAATAAAAAGACAGGGCGTATCTACACAAATAGCACCACTTAGGAGTCACTCAGTTCTTCTTTTACCATTTTTGATTGACCATCTGTCATTTTCATGTGTTATTCATTGGCTATATACACACTTATTATACTTCTAGCAGCCAATACAAACCCAGTGGAAAGTAATAATTTGTTATTCTGTGTCTCAAATTTGCTAGAGTGTTCTTTCTTGAGATTCTTCATCATGTACCTTCTAGACACAGGGAGTGCCTTGTGGGACGAAGTGTCAGCACCAACATTGGCCTGCTCCCTCTTAGGGGCGACAAGTGAGCCACTCATAATTGTAAAGGTATTTTTTTAAGAGGCTCTTTTTTTCCTTACTCTATAATGAAATAATCGTGCCAATTCTCAGAAGTAGCATCAAAAAAAAGACATTCTGGCTGGGTGGTGGTGGTGCATGCCTTTAATCTCAACACTTGGGAGGTAGGGGTAGGCAGATCTCTGTGAGTTCAAGGCTAGTCTGGACTACACACTGAGTTTCAGGATAGTCAGGGCTATACAGAGATACCCCGTCTCAAAAACAAACAACAGACACACAGACAGGAATTCTGCCTTTGGGTTATAGCAAGTTTCTTTCTTCCCTTCCAAAGCAGTGGTGATTACTGTTCTTAGGGTGTGCAAGCATGGCACCACACAGAAGCCATAAGCAACAGGCTAGTACTGAGTTTGTTGTTCTAATATTACTATGTTTAAACTATAAATGCTGTAAAAATTACATTTACTTGTGTGTATAAGCAGAAGACAGTGTGGCAGTCAGCAGATGATACCACCTCGCTCCTCAGCACTAAAACTAAGTCAGGCTTGGAAGCAAGTGCCTCCAACGTCTGAGTCATCCTGTTAGCTCTGAAATTATTAATAGGCACTCTGTGTTCTTACACTGTACTGTACCCTGCAAAATATTTACCTGGTACCAATGGTCAGATCTGACCAACTTGCTCATTGATCATTGGTGTTGGTCAATGAAGACCACTGTACTATTCTGAGTTAGAAGTAAAGAGATTGGACAGTGGCGGTGCACGCCTTTAATCCCAGCACTTAGAAGGCAGAGGCAGGAGGATTTCTGAGTTCGAGGCCAGCCTGGTCTACAGAGTGAGTTCCAGGACAGCCAGGACTGTACAGAGAAACCCTGTCTCAAAAACCACAAAAAAAAAAAAAAGAAAGAAGTAAAGAGATTATTAGCAAACAAACAAACAAACAAACACCACGTGGCAGTTGTAGTTTAGAGGTGCAATTTTACTTAGTCCTGAACAGTTCTGCAAGTTATCTGTATCTGAACATGAATATTTACATCACTTGAGAAAGAAAGCTGAGACTGGGATGCAGCTCGGTTGGCAGAGTGCTTGCTAGCACGCATCAAGTCCTAGGTTCAACTCCGTACACTGAATAAACCAGGCATGGTGGTGCACACCTGTAGCCCCAGAATGTAGGAGGCAGACATAAGAGGATCAGAAGTTCAAGGTCATCCCCAGCTACACAGCAGTATAAAGCTAACGGGTTAGAAGACACTCTATCTCACAAGACTGAAACTACTAGTTGGCCCTGTGTGGCATTCTCTTCATCAATGATCGAGGTGGAAGGGCTCAGCCCACAAGTTCCTCTCTGACTTCCCTCAATGACGGACTGTGATCTGAACGAGTAAGCCAAACAAACCCTTTCCACTCCAAATTGTTTTTGATCATTGTGTTTTTCACAGCAACAGAAAGCAAATTAGAACACATCCCAACAGGTGAACAACAACAAAACTTCCACAAGAAACAGGAGCCATTACCCCAACAACCTCAAGACCAGTCAACACTGGAAATAGGAGATAGCATCCCTACAGCCCCACATACTAACAGCCTCGCAACAAAGGAAACAACGGTGGTGAGCTAGCTGAATCACTAGTAGAAGAGTGCAGACTCTTATTTAAAAATATTCCAGGGTCATGCAGAGGATTCATACAGGTAAGGAATTTAATTCAAGACATGGAAAAAGAACTTAAGTTAGCATTCTTTGGAGGAAAAACGTAAAACTATGGAGGAAAAATTCTGCAAGGAAATATATATACATATCAATGAGCATGATCAAATTTCCAGAAAGTTTAGGATACACGGAAGAAACTAAACCTAAGACCCATGGGGTAGAAGGAAACCAGACATAAAAGCCAATGGCTTAGACATGTTTTTTAGTGAAATTTTAACTAGAAATTTACTGGCCTAGAGAAAAGAACAAAGATTCAAACATAGGAAACATTTCCACCCTCAAAGAGACATGACCAGAAAAGCTCTCTGTGACGTATAGTCAATATATCAAAAATACAAAGCAATAATAATAATAGTACTAATAATAATATTAAAAATTGTAAAGGAAATGCCAACTAACACAAAGAGATAGAAACAGCAGAATTACATCAGATCTTTTGTCATCAACTCTAACAGCCAGAAAAGCAAGAAATGATACAGCTCAAGCTTTGAAAATGTGGTAAGACTGCCATACCCAGCAACATTATCTGTTAAAATGGGAAAAGAAAAAATATTTCAAGATAAACACAAATTAAAACAACCTTTAACAACTAAGCAAGTGCTGCAGAAAACGGTGTTTTAATTAATTTTATAGTCTGTGTTTGTGCGCCTTGGTGTATATATGTGCACCATGTGCACAACACAAACTGGGAAAGGTCAGAAGACTTTGATCCCTTGGAACTGGAGTTATGGGGAGTTGTGAAGGGCTATGTGGCTTCTGGGAAGTATACTATATGAGGTCTTCTGCAAGAGCAGTAAAGGTTCTTTATCACTAGGTCATCACACCAGCCCACAGCATATGATACATATAAGAAGATATTTTCACACTCAAGAATGCAGGACAGGAGGCAGTCCATCAAGTAGCAGATGCCAACAGAGACCAGGAAAGGAATCAATCATTATCTAAAGCAGCAAATTAGCAAACACCCAATACTGCCAGGAGAGGGAGAAAAAAGACCGACCGACCGATCGACCGACCTACCTATCTACCTACCTACCTACCTACCAACCAACCAACCAACCAACCAACCAACCAACCAATCAAGAGAAGTAGGAAACAAAAGCATAAATAGGAAAACTGTCTCAATTTTCACCTTGAATGCAAATGGCTGTAACTGACTAATTAAAAGATGCAGACCAACTGACTTGATTAGAATAACAACCCAACTATCCGCGGTCTCCACCTAGGAAAGGACATTTGAGAGGGAAAGGTGAAACACCAAACTATCAAGCATGAGTAAGTTTCAAATTAAAGTAAGTCAGAGGAGATTTTTTTTTAAAAAGCCACCACACACTGATAACAGTAACAATTCATCAAGACGATATGATAGTGTAAATATGTATGTGCTGAATCCTGGAGCCTCCAATTTTATAAAACAAATGCTAAAAAGCCATTAAAGTCCACATAAGTCCAGATGTGGTAATAATAGGAGATTTCCAACACCCCATTCTCCCATCTAAATAGATAATCTATATTAAAAACCAGCAAAGAAACCTCAGAGCTAAATTATTCCATAGACCAACTGGGCTTTTTACAGGTTATCTATAGAGCTTTCCACCCAACAGATAGGGAATACAAATTCTTCTCAGTGGTATGGACTACATTATACAGGCCACAGGGCAAAGAACTAGATTGTGCTATTATGTATTGGTAGTATGTAAGTTTGCTTTTTTATTTTACAAGGGCTCACAGTTAAGAGATTTCCTTGAATCTTAGGATAAACTGTGGGCTTTAGTATTGGACTGAGTGCCATCTGCCTTTGGGGGCAGGAGTGGAGCTGTATGGTTTGGATGTGAAGTCCTACCCAAGCTTCTAGGTTTGAAAACTTTGGTAGCCAGCTGGTAGAGCTATTTTGGGAGGCTGTCAAAATGTTTGTGAATTGACTACCTGACGTTATTGAGTCTTGAGAAATAGCCAGCCTTACTTACAGCCCAGGCCTTCTCTGCTTCATGATGTGATGAACTGTAACATGTTGCATTGTAATATTCTCCTACCACAGATGGTGTACCATGCCTTTCCCACCATGATGGGACTACGTTCCTGTTAAACCAAGAGCCAAATATAAGCCTGCCCTCAGGTATTCATTCCTTTTCTGATGGCTGTGATACTTCCTGATAAATGCAACATAAGGGTTTTTGTGGCTTAAGAGTTTATGGGCACACACTCCATTATGGTGGAGAAGACATGGTAGCAGGGGCAGGAGGCAGCTGGCCATACTGCATTTTCAGTCGGGAAGAGTAATGCTTGGTAGTGCACGCCTTTAATCTCAGTACTCAAGAGGCAGAGGCAGGAGGATCTCTATGAGTCTGAGGCCAGCCTGGTCTACAGAGTGAGCTACAGGACAATACAGCCAGGACTACATACAAAGGACATTTGCCTCAAAAACAAAGCACAAGTCTTTCTATCTCAAGTAATTCAATCCAGATAACGTCTCACCAAGTGGGCCCAGAAGTTTGCCTTCTAGATGAATCTAGATACTGTCAAGCTGACAAGCCATGTTAACCATTATGTCTATCTAAGATAAAAAGAAAAAAAAAAAAAAGCCTAAAGTAAAATACCTTTGTCCCTAAATTATCTCTATAAAGGTCTTCCCATAGACACCAAAATAGGGGACATGAAAGTCTCTTGTGTGGAATAGTGTATCATTTGCCTGGAACCACTGCACTTCCACCTATATACTTTAAGTCTCCTTTATATTCCCTATGATAGCAAATACAAATGCAATGTCTTTAGTTGTCATACTGTATTTAGGGGAATGGTAAGAAAAAAATTCTGTACATATTCAGTATAGTCAGTTTTTTTTTTTCAAATATTTTTCCTTTTTCCCTCCTGTTTAATAGTATAGGTATGAATGTTCTAGGTCAATCTGGACAGCTTTATAAACAGAGACTTTGCTCTAGGTCCCATGATTCGGCTCCTATCCCTCTTCACAAGTTCTGCATCCAAGACTCCTTCAGGGTGGCCTCTCTCTTCCTTAATTGCCTTTGAGACTTAAAAAAAAAAAAAGATTTATTTATTATATGTAAGTACACTTTAGCTGTCTTCAGACACCCCAGTAAGAGGGCATCAGATCTCATTATGGATGGTTGTGAGCCACTATGTGGATGCTGGGATTTGAACTCAAAACTTTCAGAAGAGCAGTCAGTGCTCTTAACTACTGAGCCATGTTGCCAGCCCACCTTTGAGACTTTTATATCACTATGTCAATAGGTTCTCTTTCAGTTAGTGCTCAGTTTTGCCTCCAACTGAGGTAGCTACATCATGACCTTTCAGGCTGGTCTTCAGTTATATCAAGAAAAAATATATACTTCTTGTGCAAACAGAGATGCTCTGCTCTATCTTTCTCTTCTTGGAAGGATGTGAATGGTAGGGCTGGGGACTAAAATGATCATAGCGTAAAGTTTATGTGAAAGTACTGTTGGAAAATACTTTTGTTTTATTTACATTTATGCCATAAAATTTTCAATGATAAACTTTAACATAGACAGAAAATGAACCGTGTCTCATATCTTTTTCTGTACATTCTGAGTAAAACTTGTATTTGTCCTCATAATCAACGAGCCATATTACGCATCTTTGACAGGAAATCAATGGATGACATACTCACGTGATAATGTAACTAGCAATAAATAAATGGCACTAGGGAATTGCATATGCAAGGTAACTTATTTTGTTTTAGCACAAAGTCAGTGCTGTGGCATTTAAATTAGTAAGTGTTGTTTTCTTTTTCCCTTCAGAGAGGGATACATTATCCAGGAAGAACAGAGATGATAACTGTAGCTGAACAGGAAATTACGGTATACTTACTGAACAATATGTACATATATAGGTACTACCTCTCTACTCTTCATGAATAAGTCATTAAACTATATGTACCTCATAATGGATTAATTTTATAATAAATTTAAATGTTTTATAGCCAAAAAGCCTTTTAAAAAGACTAGGCAGAATTAAATTGTGTCATAAAGTGTTGGTTTTATAAGGATGTTTTCCCCTCCACTTTTTTTGGAGACAAGGTAGTGCTATGTAATTTGGTCTGGTCTGACTTCGAACTTGCAATCTTCTTACTTCAGCCTTCCTAGTGTTGGGTTTGCAGGCATGCTCTACTCTATATGTTCTATCTGTAATGTAGTCACATGAAATTAAAATCAAAATCGGGTTGGAGGTTTCCATGCTTCTCTACCACAGCAGCAACTATCCAAGGTAAATTAATTTATAAGAAGGTTTATCCTGGCTCATAGTTTTAGGGGTTTTGGTACACCACTGGCTGGTTTATTGCTTGTCAGCTTATGCAAGGTGCTACTCCATGGCAGAGAATAGTGTTTACTTTCTGGATGCTGTTAAGCATAAAGAAATAGAGTCAAGAGTCTTAATACACTCATAAAAGGTACTCTCTGAGTGACCTAACTTCCTCCCACTAGCCCTACCTCCTAGGAGTTCCAACCTCTACCAACAGGTTACAGGCTAGGGACCACACCTTTTATACATGGGCCTCTGAGGTATTTTCTAGATCCAAACTCCAGCAGTGGTATATGTAGCTTAGTGACAGAGGTTTTCTTACATGAGCAAAGGTCCTAGCCCATGGTCAAATATGTAGTTAAACAATAGAATCAACTCTAAAACTCAAGCTGTTCTCTAAAAAAATATTTGAGGTTGGAGATCCTAGACTGGGCAACACAATACATCTTTGGCTATAAAAAAAAGTATAGCTGGGGAAATAACTCAGTGCTAAGAGCAATGTACTGCTCTTGTGGAGGACCTGGGTTTGCTTCTCAGCACCCACATGGCAGTAAATAACTGCCTGCATTACTAGTTCCAGGGGATCAAATATCCTCTTATGACGACCTCTATAGGCACCAGGTATGCACATGGTACACAAACACACATGCAGGCAATACATTCACACACACTGAAAATAAAATAATCTGAATTTTCCTCCCAGTTTTTAATGTACTTAATTACTTCTCTCTCTCTCTCTCTCTCTCTCTCTCTCTCTCTAACACACACACACACACACACAGATCTACACTTTGCTTCTTTTATTTATCATGTGAATATCTGTTCAAATCAGATTATAAAGAATATCCTTTATTCCCCTTAGTAACTATATTCTCTTAAGTGGATACATGTATCACAATGAATTAATCCTCAGTCTATACTGCTTAAAATAATATGAAATTTGATATTTTCACACATCTAGAAATACATGTGAGAGAAAATACACAGTAAATATAAATTCCTATAAGAGGGTTTGCTAAGTTGACAGGGATATTCAAATACATGTGCTCACAATAAACAGGTATCAATATTACACTCATCAACAATGCCTAAGTATCTTTCACTGTGAGCATGCCACCTTCCTCAGCTGTCATTCCCTGTATTTTCCAGGACACCACTTATCTCAATGTCTCAATACCATTTACTAGTTTCAACTTCATATAAGTCAATATAATCTTTCTAAGTTTTCTTCCTTGTAGGGGAAAAAAAAAAACCTTTAAAACCCCAATGAAAATTAAATGAGATGTTAAAAGACCAACCATTAGGCACATAAGAAACCAATATTGATTACTTTATATACAAATAGTCCTTATACTCCCCCCCCCACTTCTATTCTTGATATAGCAAGCATAGGTGTTATTATTTATTCTCTGGTTTTCACTGCCTTTCTCATATACTCTGCCCACCATCATGTTTAACACAAACTCTTTTCAGAGACAGGAAGATCAATTTAACCTAAACAGAAAACAATCAACAAGACCACAGAAATTACCCCCTTTCAGAAGTAACCTTCAATGCAAATGGCCTTAACTCATCATTAAAAAGATAGATTAGCATAATGAATTAAAAGACCTAGTGGGTAAGAAAGGTGGCTTAGAGGTTAAGAGCATATAGTGCTCTGATGGAGGACCCAAGTTCGATTGCTAGCACTCACATATGGTAGCTCCCAAGTCCCAGTCTAGGAGATCCAATACCTTTTGGCTTCTGTGGGTGCATGCATGCTGGCATAGACACATGATCATAAATAGAAATAAACACTAAAGACAAAATAAAACAGAAGTATCAAGACAAAATTATCCACTGTTTACAACTCACAGCAAAGATACCCAAAGACTGAGAATCAGATTATCAAAGTCAATCTATCAAGCAAAATGGAAGTCCAATACAAATCTGCACAGCCAGTCTGATAAAACCCAAACTAGAAGAGACCAAGGTCATTGGATTTTACAACACCTTTAGTTCCTGCACTTGGGAAAGGTAAGCTTATCTGTGAGTTGAAGGCCAACTGGTCTACATAGCAAGTTGCAGGCCAGTTGGAGCTATAAAAAAAGAAACAACAGGGGCTATTGAGAGTCAATTGACTGCTTAGTCAATTAAAGCAGTTTTCACAAGGCAGGAAGCAGACAGACATGCTGCTAGAATAGTAGCTGAGATCTTTACATCCTGATCCACAGGCAGCATGCAAGGGGTTCATGAGGGAGGAGGAAAGAGACAGACAGACAAAATAGACTAGAACTGAGACACTGGGCCTGGTCTGGGCTTTTGAAACTTAAATCCCACCCATTAAGCAAAATAAAGTCAAATACTTCATGTTTCCTCTCACATGCTGAACATAGATTTAAATGTTTATGTGCGGACATGTGTGTGAGAGAGATGAAACTAGGAAGGGGAGTATGAGTCCTTAAAGGAGACAGGGAAAATGGGAAGGAAGAATACATCACTGGAAAGCAGAAAATGCACTGGGAAAGAAGGAAGTGGGGTGGGGGGTAAAGAAGAGCAACAAATAGAGAATGGACAGGAACAGAATACAGTGACATGTAAACATGTATTAAAATACCAAAATGAGCTGGACAGTAGTGGCACACGCCTTTAATCCCAGCACTTGGGAGGCAAAGGTAGGCGGATTTCTGAGTTCAAGGCCAGCCTGGTCTATAGAATGAGGTCTAGGACAGCCAGGGCTATAAAGAGAAACCCTGTCTCGGAAAGAAAAAAAAAATGTCATGTTAGGACTACAGTGAATGGCTAATACATAGAAATGATGATTGCACAATACTGTAGATATATTTCATGCCACTGAACTGTGTACTTTAAAATGATAAAATTTACATTATGGTCATTTGCCACAATAAAGGAAGGAGAGGAGAAATGAAATGAATTCATTCCTTCAATTGTTTCACAGGGAATAAAAAGAAGCTCAAATTGTCAACAGTCAAATCTCCTAAGTATACACAAGTATATTAATGTGCCTTCCTAAAATATATGGCTGACTGTAAAGTAATGAGGCAAACTAGTATAAATAAGTTAGGGTCATCTGACTCATATTCAGATTTCATGAAAGTAATATGGTATAGGAAATACTTGTATCTATAATGTAAAGTTCATCACTATCTGCATCCTGTGAACAATTAACATTATTAACAGAAAAACCTAATTTTGCTTTGAATTCAGACATAGTGCTTCATAGCTCACAAGATTTAAACTACGGAAAAAAGTAATGATTAATAAAGTACCGGGCTGGCGAGATGGCTCAGCGGGTAAGAGCACTGACTGCTCTTCCAAAGGTCGTGAGTTCGGATCCCAGCAACCACATGGTGGCTCACAACCACCCATAATGAGATTGGACGCCCTCTCCTGGTGCATCTGAAGACAGCTGCAGTAAATTACGCTGGAGCGAGCAGGCCAGAGCAAGCAGGGTTGGCAGAGGTCCTGAGATCAACAGCAGCCACACACATGATGGCTCACAGTCACCTGTACAGCTACAGTGTACTCATACACATAAAAATAAAATAAATCTTTAAAAAAAAAAAAAAGTACCAACTATGAAGCTAGGATCCCTCACAAGCCTGATTCTCATCTAAAATCTGTGAATTAGATATGTCCTCATCTTGCTAGTGTGGAAGCAGCTGAATAACTTATCTGTATGCAAGTGGTAAAGCAATCTGAGTCAAGATACATTTTAAAAGGTTGCTCTGAGTAGTAAGTCACTGTAAGAAATGGTACGGTAACCTGGCAGTTGTGCACAGTTTTAGAAAAGTCAGTTTTAACATAAACTTGCCTTCTAGCGTGGCTTCTTTGGATGCTTTCAAGCTTTTCCCATGTTTACTGTATTAGATTCTAATTCCACTGCAAATGGACAAAAGACTAAGTTTTTAATCTTTGGAACACAAAGAGGCTGTTAAACACTGCATCATTAATAGTAAATACTCAAACAGACACGGATTGTTTTGTAGTCCTGAAAATAAAGTCTTTTAAGAAATTTAAAGTATTAAAATACTCTCATCTTAAATAACCTATATCAATGGGAAAAATACATATTTATTACCAACAAAGTAGCATTTACAACATAGTTTTAATCAATTACATTTACACAAACCAGAAGGAAGTGATGCCCCTCCCGTGCTACAGGCTTATGTCCAAGGCTATTGGAAAGCAGCAAGAAATCTCTTTTTGGACTGGAGAGATAGCTCAGTGGTTAAGTCTACTGTCTGGTCTTCCACAGGGCCCAGTTTCTATACCCAACACCCACATAGCAGCTCACAACTATCTTTAACTCCACTCCTAGGAGATCTGATGCTCTTTTCCAGCCTTAGCAAGTACCAGGTATACAGACAAACATGCAGGCAAGACAACTATTCACATAAAATAAATAAATCTTACAAAAAACCAAAACAACCTTTTCTTTTTGTTTTTGAAAATGAGAAACTTTCTAACAGAGACTGATCTCAGGCAAATCAATGTAAAAATTTAGTCATTAAAAATATTTGTAACTGCCAGGTTTTAAATATTTTATTTATCAAACAGGCTTTTACTTGGAATTTTTACAATTTGAATGTAATTTAAAAAAATCAACAGTTGCAGAAAATGACATTATACTGTGTTTGACTATTTTAAATATGATTAATGATACATAATTTATCCTTCCCAGCCCAAAGTTCAATATAAAACAGAACATTAATTTTGCTCTCTTAAAGCTTATAAGTATGATATGTAATTATTTTTGGCATGTGTAAACTGAAATGGAATCGCTGATGTGAGTTTTAAGTATGTTTTGTTTTTGTTTCACACTGAAATGATAAAACCAATCAAGTACACATCAGTGAAGATATTACATCAGAAATCTAAGCAACAACACAAATGTTTAATAATATGCTTCACTAATATGCTACCAAGTTTTTAATTTTTCAACTTGTTCACGCTGATAAAAATGTTATTAAAATATTTTTATACTACATGTATGAGACTTAGTTTAAGAGGGAAGGGTTCTTTTATAAGTTTTAAAAAGAAATACAACTTCTAAAAGAGAAAATGTCTAAGTGAGAGGACATAAACTCATGTTCCATTATTTTTTAACCTAATAAAAATGTAAATTTCATTGGCTATTACAATAATATACAAAGTCCAAACTTTATTCAGTCTAGCAAGTCAAAAAATAATTTTGTCAGTACCATCAAAGTTATGGTTCAGTCCACTATTCAAAGACATTTCTATTTTCTTTCAAGATTTAGTTTTGTAAAAGAACAGAATTTGATTGGCATTGTTAATTAGTATTCTCAGAGAAAAATAAATGGTTTTCAATTAATATTTTCAAGATAGAAGAAAACAATTTAGACGAGATTTTCTAAAATTCTGGGTATAAGGACTTACAAATTCTAAAAACATTATGATTTGAAACCAATCAATTCTTCGCCTTTGCTCTTTCCATAGCACTGAGAAAATTCAAATACAAATTGTAAAAACTTGTATATGAAATCTTAAGAAAAATCTTACTAAAAGTAACTATAAAAATGGTTTTTAGAAATTTAAGATGTAAAATACATTTGACTTTAAATTAAACAAACAAACAAACATAAAAACTCCACCACAGCTGTTATATTTTAACTACTGTCATCTGACTTCACCCTGCCAATGCTTGAGCCACGTTCTATATCATCTTTACCTTGTGACCTCTCAAAGTCCTCCTGTCATTTTGAAGCCCCATGCATATATGTTTTCCCAATTTTTTGAAATAGCAAAAAAAGTTGCCTATAACATATTTTCTATGAAAATAAGGGAACCTTTTTGTTAACACAAAGAAATAACAGATCTGCCATCAATCACTATCTATTAAGCAGATAATTATTCCCATACTAGTTTTTAAAAACTAAATATAATACTGGAAGAAAAGTGGGATTTCTAATCCTGAGCTGCCTTTATTCTCTCGAAGTCAGAATGTTCTGCAATCAGCACTCAGCACTGTTGTAGTTAGTAAACGCTCTGTGAATGAAATCCCATCTGACATACCTTTGATTTGCAACAAGAAATAGCTTTTTCTGTTATGACACACGAAACCACTCAAACTTATGACCTTCCTGCCTCCCCCTCCTAAATGCTGGGCTAGATGTGTGCCACCACACCTGAGGAGCTGCACAAAGCTTCACACAGCAATCCCATGCTCACAGAGGACTAATGAGACAAGGTCCACCAAAACTGAAGACTTAGTTTTCACTAGGAAATGTTCCAGAGTCACTGTGGTCTTCACTTCATCAACCTATTTGTTTTTAAAGCAGGTTTCCAAAAATAACCAATCTTTCTCTTTCAATAAATCTGCTAACTTTTATTCACTTGAGTGACACTTATAAACAGTTAAAACGAAAAAACCTCTGAAGGCCCCTCCCTTTCCTTTCACTGAGAAGGTTGAGTGAAGGTAATCCTTCTTCGACGCCTCTGAAAAGCCTTTAAATTCCATCGGTTTGGCTCCAGCATATGAGGACCATTGTAGACAAACAATACTGTCATCTTTTCAGAATAAGGAAGATTTTGTAGAAGCTGTAAGGATTGAAACAAATTGCTATATAATTAAAGTATATACTGAGAAACAAAGTTTTTCAGCCTTATATATGTACAAATTCATCAACTTGCCAGACTATGAAAGCTCCCCAAATAAGCATATCTGAAGCCTGGCTTAATTACTGACCTGAAATATCCAGTTGCCTGGAAATTCTCTCTATTCACAAGTCAACTAGGAGTATATACTTCCTAGGCACACCATGGAAGAGTGTGCACTGAAAACACTTTTTTTTTTTTTTGGTTTTTCCAGACAGGGTTTCTCTGTATAGCCCTGGCTGTCCTGGAATTCACTCTGTAGACCAGGCTGGCCTCAAACTCAGAAATCTGCCTGCCTCTGCCTCCCAAGTGCTGGGATTAAAGGTGTGGGCCACCACCACCAGCTGAAAATACTTCTTAACTTATGGCTGAGCATAAGTTTAGACTGGTAGTTTGAAACATGTGAGGGAGGTTTTTTTGTTTTTTTTTTTTAAGATTTATTTATTTTATGCATATGAGTACACCAGCATTTCTCTCTTCAGACATACCAGAAGAGGGCACCAGACCCCATTACAGATGGTTGTGAGCCACCATGTGGTTGCTGGGAATTGAACTCAGGACCTTTGGAAGAGCAGTTGGTGCTCTTAACCACTGAGCCATCTCTCCAGCCCCCAGGAGGTTTGGTTTCTAAACCAAGGAGTTTGATAAGAAATAGAATAGGGGCAGGTCTGAATAGCCCACAAATCTGATAAAAGTTAAAAGAAATGTACATTTAGGTGGACTCTCCAATGAGTTGCTTGTAAATATTTAGTTGAAAAAGACAAAAAATGTGATTACTAATAAAAGCAAATTTAAATATATTTACTTAATAACTTACCCATAGCACTATATTTAACAAAAGAAAAATTCCATTTTCAACAGTTCTAGGTTATGGAAAATTCTCTATGAATATTACTATGCTGTTGTAAAAGCTGATCTGTCAGTACTTAGAGCCAGGGTAGTGGCAGTGGGCAGTCAGGATAGGAGCAGTAGGTGGCAAGACATAGAAGGCTAGAGAGTTCTGGGGTTTGCATTTCCAGTAGTCTCTTAGCAAAAAAGAATTTTTTTTAAAGAAGGGCAATTAGTATCAGAAGCAAGGATGAAGTCTAAGTTCTGGAACATTATGATGTCCCCCTCTACCACTTCCTTAGATGACAGATGACGTTTTGAATTATGTATGTCACTCAACTTGTCCCTCCTATGTAGAATGTAAACATTACTACAATACTTTAGCTTTACTTTGAGGAGTTTCCTGCTCATACTTACATCTCAGGGCCAATCTGCTCCAAAGCTAGGACACTGGGGGCATCTAAGTGCATGACTCCTGTGAGTGCATCACTACTCACCTTCGGTGTGATGAAGAAGTACTGGGATGTGTTCTCTTTACAGGCAGTGTTCACAACCATTTCAAATACTCTCCGCTCATTAATTGGGTCCATACCCTAAAACCACAAAAACAGTAATTGTTGCATCTGTACTTATCAGAGGACGCAGCTTTCTCAGTGAATCACTGTACCTGATTAATTTCATCCACTACTCTGAATGGACATCTGTTAAGCTCCTGAAGTGCCATCAAGTACAGCATGGTAGAAACACTTCTTTCACCTCCGCTTTGATGATGAGGAGTTAATTCATGCAGCTGAGTACTACTGCGAAATTTCACTCTAATTCGGATTCCGTATTTATCATAATCTTCCTGTAAAACATAAAAAGTTGGAAAATGAGTGCTGTCTCTGGTAATTTCACTCATCATTTGAAAACATATCAAATATATCAATCATAAAAGTAAATTTAAACAATTACTACCTAAAAAATTTAATAGTCTCCAAGTGCCTACATGGGCGTGCACACATACAAATGTAATTTTAATATAAAAAAAGATTGTATTTGGTGTTATATAACTTTTGTCAACTCTGAGACCATTCTAAGGTTTATTTACTTCTCTTAGCCATTTCAGGTCACTCAGATTCAGATTTACCTTAAGAGTGAAGTATCTAACACTAGTTAAAAGTTAACTAGTTAAATGGTGCAAGATAAGTGTCTAATCAAGAGAGACACAGTACAAGAAACTGGTAATTCAACAAAGTTTTAAAACATAAAAAGAGGTAAAGTTAGCTTCAATTGTGTATTTTATTTAATTTAAAATGTCATTTTAATATCACAATATAAAATGTTATCAATGATTTTATATATATATGTGTGTGTGTGTGTGTGTATATGTATGTATGTATTTTTTTTTTTTTTTTTAAGTTTTTCGAGACAGGGTTTCTCTGTGTAATCCTGGCTATCCTGGAACTCACTCCATAGACCAGGCTGGCCTCGATCTCAGAAATCCGCCTGCCTCTTTCTCCCAAGTGCTTGGATTAAAGGTGTACGCCACCACTGCCCGGAAATATTTTATATTTTTGCACATTAAATCTTTGAAATTGTATGTATGTAGCATGTATTCATAGAAGAGGCCTAAGAGCAACAAAAAGTATTTTTATTTGTTTACTATTTTAATTTGGGTATCATCAATTAATTATAAAGAAAGTGTGGAAAATACATACAGAATGTCAGTGGAATGGGGCAGCTCATGGGATGCCACTTCAACAGTCAATCCAGTCCACATTCTTTATAAGAATGTCACCACCCCTAAGTGATGCCATTTATAGCTGATGTGGTGTCTCCATAGTCTGGAGGAATAACTGTGCATCAACTCTCACACTAAGTGGCTGAATCTTTCCACCCTTTCCTTTACATTTGTATCCCATGGCTACTATTGCTGCTGGCAATACTTTTCCTTGAGTCATTTCTGGAAGGATGCTGCCACCATTGGTTACAGTTTTGGTTGTCTTATTTTCAATAATACTTTGTCAAACAGCATAAGACACTTTCTCAAAGCTTGTCCCGCCAAGTTTGGACTCTGCTCTGACTCTGCTACTATAAGGAGAGCACTGTGTTCCAGTTCTGGACACATAAGAAAGCAAGAGCTTCCTTTTATGAACCATAAATTGCTTTATGCATAAATACAAAAGGAATCAGGTAATACCTTAAAAATTTTAGAAACAGTACCTTTAATCTGTTCACTTTCCCTTTCAAACCCCTCAAGTAAACAAATTATACTACTGTAATAGTTTGTAATGGTTTTAATTTCTAAGTTACTTTTAAACTATATTTTTTCATTGTCACTGATGGTCTTCAGACTGCCTTGTTCTGGCGTCTACCATCTCACTGAAGGCTCTGGTTAAAGAAGCCAGTTCTGGACCCACTACTGAGGAGGCCAGAACAGAAAGGGGACACAGAGAAAGGCTGAGAAGAGGGAAGGTCTGGAAGAACACACTGCAAGGGAAGAGAAGTTTTTCTAGAGCAGTGCACTGAAAACAGACTCTTAAGAACAGTACAGGATGAAGGAAGAGCCCCATGCAAAGGATATAATTATAAAGGATGGGATTTCTATGATATAGGCCTCACCTAGACTATTTGAGCACATTTATACCCACACAGGCAAGCTACTGATAAACATCCTGCTGTTACTTTGAGCAGGATGAAGTTCCCAGTAATCAAATATATCTAATTAAGTAATCAAACTTATTAATTAAGGCTGGAGAGATGGCTCAGTGGGTAAGTTCTGAAGGTCCTGAGTTCGGATCCCAGCAACCATATGGTGGTTCACAACCACCTGTAATGAGAACTGACACCCTCTTCTGGTGCATCTGAAGACAGCTACAGTGAATTGTGGGGCTAGAGCAAGCAGAGGTCCTGAGTTCAATTCCCAGCAGCCACACACATGATATGGCTCAAGGCCATTTGTACAGCTACAGTGTACTCATACACATTAAAAAAAAAAAAAAAAAAATCAAAAGATGGCTAGCTAGCCTTTTGTCACTTACACTCCTACTCCACTGATTCCACTTTCCCAATGATATTCAGAGAAATGCAGTCGTTTCTTCTCCCTTCCCTCACCTGGGAACTGAAGCCAGGGCTCACGTAGCTAAGCATACATGATCACTTCATTACATCTTCAGCCCTTCTTTATATAATTTTTCTTAATAAAAATTTTGTTCTATTTAGAATAGCAGTGCACAAAGCTGTAGTTCAAGGAATTAGCTATTACCTATTTTCTTCTAAATTTGTGATAAAAAAAGAAACTAAGAAAACTGAGCATGGTAGTGGAAGCAAAGTAGGTAGAGGCAAGATTGTCAGGGGGGGTTCGATGTCATCTTTGCCTACACTGCAAGTTCAAAAAATTAGAAAACACCCCCCAACACAAAAAACCAACTCAACATCACTGCTATAAACTGTATTCCAGTTGCATGTGTTAATTTGTTTATGGCTCTTCAGCTGAGCAGTGGTAGATTTATAAAGTACTGTACTCATTCAACACAGCTGAGTAACCATTCCCTCATACAAGGCATTAGCCACTTCAATAAACACCACCCCAACCCCAATCCAAGCAAACCTAACGTTAGAAACCCATAGGTCATCTATTTCCTCTGTAATTTTTCAGTAAGCAAAAATTTCATGTATAATTCCAAAGGAAACAAATTTACATGTATTCCTTGCACATAATTCAAATTACCAGTCATAAAATGCATCCCAAATGCAAGTACCTCGTTTTCTGTATGAAGATCAACTTCACCAGCACATTGCATGGAACTAAAAAAGTTGCTGAACTTCTCATTGATTTTTTCTACTAGCTCCTTTAAGGGGTTCAGCCACCTTTCTTTCACCTGCAAGTAAGAGACAAAACAAACCGAAACTGAAAGCAGTACTATTCATTTTGATATAAAACTTTACATAAAACCAATTTTATAACAGAGTCAACCTGGTCATAAAAATACTTTTTGTCTCAGGAGAATAAAATTTATTTTGTATAATTTGTACACTCATCCCATTAATGGTAAACACATAAGGAAAAGGATAAAAATTACCTGCGAAATGTTTTCCCTGTATTCATCTAGTTCAACTTTCTTCCCCTTTAGTTCTTCAGTTAACTGCTGTATTTCTATTTCTCTTTTTGTGTACTCCTCAACCACCTGGTCGAAAAAACTTCTTTAAGAAAAATTTATCGAAGTATAAAATTACATAAAAATTTGCATCAATTAAACTACTAGTTAAAAATGCCATTGCATTGCATTATTTGTACACAATTAATTTATACTATAGAATACTGAAAATGTTACTTTTTAATCCTTGAAAAAATACACACTGCTGTATTTCAAGTTAACTCAACTATTCTTTTTATAAAGAAAAGGCACAGAACACTGTGTTCCTTAGGAAGACTCTATTTAAAATTCTAATAGATTCAGAATCTGGCATTTAAGGCATTGTTCCTGCTGTCTAGCTTATTATTACCCAGAGCTCCAGTACAGTGTGGGAGGCAAGTACTGGAAAGAACTTTGTGTGTGTGTGTGTATATGTGTGTGTGTGTGTGTGTGTGTGTGTATGTGTGTGTGTGTGTGTGTGCGTGCACGCACACAGGGACGCACATAGGCATGCACATGTGCATATGTGCACCGAGGAAGATAGCAGTGTAAGAACTATAGGATGGAAACAGAGAAAGAGGCATACCGAAGGATTCAGTCCTGTGAAGCAGGAAGCTCTTGATCTTTCTTCAGTTAATAATGCATCGATTTCATCCAATGTGTTTGGGAGATCTTGAAAAGCCTAAAGAGGAGGGAAAAAAAAAATCATTAAAAGTGGAATAGTGAAGTTTATTAGAATAGTTTAAAGTAATTTGCTACATATCTACTATCTGATTAATAGCATGCTAGCATATAGCAATACAAAAGAATCTTAAAGAGGGCATTTTCTCTTTAAAAAGCTTAGACTTTAAAAGAAAAGATGTATACATGTTGGATAGTACCTTAAGGCAATGTATTGATGTCGAATCTAAAATAAGCAGTACATATCACATTGGCTTTGGAATACAAAATAATGAAGTGTCAGTTCATGCTACATGAGAATTAAAAGAGTTCAAAGGCCTATAATTTATCTCTGGGTCTGAAAGCAATGGCTAGGGAAAAGCAATGCAAAAAGGAGATAACAATTTGGAAAGAAGAATGAGTACTGCATACCATGGGGGGTGAGGAGCTGTGTCCATTTGGAATGGTGGGTACTTGCTGAATTGGTAGAATGGGTCCAGAATATGTGGGGCATTGAAAGAGAGCAAGAAGTTAGAGCTTTATACTGTACTTATGAAGACCTACAAAAGCATCCTTACAACTCAATCACTGAGACAGAATTTCATCAAGACTATCTTCTGAACCTATGCCAAGAGACTCACTAGGGTAGTCACTTTCCTACAAGGAGAGGCATGCAGTACACTCTTTTGTCTAGCACAACCTGCAGAGCCCTTACAGTAAAAGGTATGCAATGAATTTGAAGCCTGAAAAAAAGTTCTGATGAATTATATATATTAACTGGATAACCTTGATTTGCATATTTTTTAACCCTTTTGAACTCGGTCCAATCTCTGCAAAGGCCTCTAGGTATTTGTTATGTGTGTGTGCTACATCCTTGACTTGTATGTTGAGGTGTGAGTTTATGTTCCAACACTTACTTGGTATCTTCACCACACTCTAACAGGCATACTAAGTTTATAATATTGAAACATAATTTCTACTTCATCCACCTTCCCCACCACTGTAAGGAAACCAACTTCTCATCAATAACTAGCTTGACAGTTTGTTCAAGCAAAAATTGAGGAGTTCTCTCTTACCTCTGTCATGTCTATCACTGAAGTAAAACTCCTTCCTTCCCATCCCTTTGTGCTACTACATTAATCTCTTCCCTGGTCAAAAATAATAACCCTATAGGGGTTTCCTTGTTTCTTAAAGTTCTATTCTTCAAAGAGCAGCTAAGAGTATTCATCTACAAACTGATTTTAATAACAGTATTCTTGTGTTTAAAATCTCCAGTGGATTCTATCTTAAAGAGAAGAGAGCCCAGGGTAAGAGATACAGATTAGTGGTGGAATACTTGCCTAATCTCTGAACACTAAAAGTGGGTGGGTGGGGAATCTAAACTCCTTGTATATTCTATAAGGTCATATTAATCTAAACTATGCCTTCTTATCTGCTTGGAATTTAATTTTGTTTTAAAATAGTGTTTCTCTGTTGTGGCCTTGGCTGTCCCAGAACAAACTATGTAGACCAGACTGGCGTCAAACTTGGAAATCTATCTCCCTCTGCCTCCTGAGTTCTGGGACTAAAGGCATGTGCCACCACCACCATTCTGGAAAGTAATTTTAATTCCACCAAAATTCCTTTTTTTTTTTTTCCAAGACAAGGTTTCTCTGAGTAGCCCTGGCTGTCCTAGAACTGACACTGTAGACCAGGCTGGCCTCGAACTCAGAAATCCGCCTGCCTCTGCCTCCCAAGTGCTGGGATTAAAGGCGTGCGCTACCACCGCCCGGC
>JADRCD010208422.1:0-12957 GCA_019843815.1 Montemys delectorum | reverse complement strand
TTCTTCTTCTTCTTCTTCTTCTTCTTCTTCTTCTTCTTCTTCTTCTTCTTCTTCTTCTTCTTCTTCTTCTTCTTCTAACCTTGCATGGAGCAAAATGTTTCTCATAAATATGGGGTAGCAGGAAATTCTTCCTCCTCTTTCTGAAGATTGTTGTCTACAAACCTGCTGGACTAAATTGACAATAGATGCATTAGTAGGGGGCAAGGCACAAGAATCTCTTTATATGCGTAGGGGCATCTCATAACACAGCACGATGCAAAATTCCACATAGCCTTCTTCATAGGAAGAAGAAAATGGGTCTGAAGGCAATTTGGGGCTAGTCAGTGATGTTTATGAAAGATGAGCAGCTCTGGAGACTGTCGTTGGTTTTCGAGAAAGTTCTCTGGGCTCTGGGTGTGTTATTTGGCTTTCAATCATCTCTTCTTGGTATCAGTCCAATCCTGCTTGGAAAATGAAACCTCAGGAAAGAACTGAAGGCAGTTTGTTCCCTTTTTCAGCAGATCTGCCTTGGTGTAGATAAGTCGACTTCAAGGACAAGCATTTCCCTGAGTGACCAGATGGGTGGGTTGAAAAGGGCCAAGTCAGAGCCATCTTGGTTCAGAAACAGTTTGTTTGGTTTCCGGACTTCCTTTACTTCAAAGTACTTGGCATGCTTAAACACTATTTAGGGTATGGCTTTCTATGCCCTCAACACACAACAACCACTCTAAGGAAGATAGAGGGTCTGTGGCAAGATTCCCATTTAACCAGTCCTAATGCGCTTTTGAGACATGTTCTGTCAGGCAACTGGGCCCTTTGGGTCTATCCAGGCAGTGATTAGGAGGCTCTGGGGTCCCACTGCCAGCCCACATCCCAGACCTGGCAATCCGTCTCCTGTCTGGCCTTCATCTGCAAATTAAGGATAATAGTAGTATCTACTTTGTAGATTCTTTGAAGATTTAACCAGCAAATATACTCTTAAAAATATTTGGTGCACAGTAAGGCAAGGTTTATGCTGCTTTTCTCCTTCTCTTTCTTTCTTCTTCCCTTTTTTTTTTTCTTTCTTAGGTTGAATCGCAAATGTGACAAATGTTTAATTGCTATTTTACAAGTATTCAGCTTTGTCCCTTAAAGTAATTGTCATCCATCAAAGGAAAAAAAAATAGAGTTTATGACCTAATTGTGGAAACGTGGAAACACAAAGTCAGGCTAATTAAGACCCACATATTGCCATTGCCCTCAGAATAATAAGATCAAGCACGAAATACAATTAAATAGTTTACAGTTACATGTGCTGTTTATTAACTACAACATGTCTGGTACTGAAAGACAGCATCTGGGTACTAGAAACAGTATTATTTAAACCGACCTCCTCCCACTAGTTATGTTCCAAAACACTGAGCAGGATTTAAATCAACATGCTTTCTGTGAAATTATTAAGAATGAAATGGAGAAGATACTCTTTATTGATCTGGAGGCACAGTGTTTGTGGTTGTCATTCTGTGCGAGTCTATTGTCCAAGACTTCATCAAGATGTGGTTCCTGAATTACCCAAAAACATCATCTTCCTGAGTCATCAATACTAAGAGAGAATGGCAAGTGCTCAATGTTTCTGTCGCCAACATTCTCTTCCTCTAGCTCTCTGCATCCCCATATTCAATGTCATCTTAGAGCGAGGCTCTCAGGGATTCCTGCTTCAATCTTTTAAACCAATTTTCTAGTTTTGTTCATTAGCTCTTAAAAGTTCCTGGGCTGGGGCTGGAGAGATGGCTCGGCGGTTAAGAGCACTGACTCCTCTTCCAGAAGTCCTGAGTTCAATTCCCAGCAACCACATGGTGGCTCACAACCATCTGTAATGGGTCCTGATGCCCTCTTCTGGTGTGTCTGAAGACAGCGACAGTGTGCTCACATACATAAAATAAAATCTTTTTTTTTAAAAAAAAGTCCCTGGGCTGGCCATGGTGGCACGTGCCTTTAATCCTACCACTCAGGAAGCAGAGGTAAGCAAGTCTCTGTGGACTGGAAGCCAGCCTGGTCTACAAAGAGTATCCAGATCAACTAAGGCTACACAGAGAAATCCTATCTCAAACAAACAAGCAAAAATTACTGGGTAGATTTCTACTTTATTTACTACCATTAGAATTTTTTGTTTTCTTCAGGGCTAGAGAAATAGTTCAGCAGCTAAGAGCGTGTACTTCTCTTATATAGGACCTAAGTTCAGTTCCCAGCACCCAGGTCTGGCACCTTACAAACTGCCTATAATTCCAGTTCTAGGGGATCTGATGCTTCTTGCCTTTGGGGGCACCTCATTCATGCTCAGATACATGCATGCACACACACACACACACACACACACACACACACACACACACACACACACACATTTTCCCCCCCAAGGTTTTGTTTTCTTCCCTTTATAGTTCCAATTCTTGGTAGTAGGTAATGCTAAAATAAATAACAGTAAAGTAACTGAATATAATTTTCAATAGATTCAAATATTGTTGTTCCAGTTAGTTTTAACTGTCAACTTGACACAACCTAGAATTATCTAGATAGAGAGTTCCAATGAAGAATTATCTAGATCAAGTTTGCCTGTGTACACTGAAGTGGGAAGACCTATGTACCTTGATGTGGGTGGCACCAACACCTAGACTGGATCCTGAACTGTATTTACAGTATAAAAAAGGAAGGAAAGAAGGGAGGGAGGGAGGGGAGAGGGGAAGGGATGGAGGAAGGAAAGCTAGCCAGTAAACAAGTGAACAGGCATCACCGATGTATTTATCTCTCTGCTTCTGATTATGATGTGATATGAATGGCTGCTTTAGTTCTTATTCTAACTCTCCCTGATTGCTTCTCCATGTTTAACTTGTAAAATGGTAGACTTCTTTCTGCTCTTTGATGAGCTGTCACCCATCTTTCTAAGTTCAGACCACCTTCTACGACTTACTCTGTTGAGCACCGAAGCCTCTGCTACAGGGAACTTTCCTTTCCTGGGGTCACATTAGCACTTCCACATGCCTCTCATCACGCTCACTTTCTACGTGGATGCTGAAGACTTCAGCTTCACTTCCCCCGTGGCCAGGGCTATCATCTGGTCTGGAGTGTCCTGAGGCTGAGGTCTAGGTCTCTGAGGCAGTCCTATTAGGTGAGCGCCTGACCTATACCACACACTCAGCCATGTGTTCTGCTTTGCTATGGACTAAAAGCAGCACGACCAAGCAACCTTGGAGTGAAACCTCTGTAACAATGAGCAAAACATATTTCTCCTCTTTATAAATCCTTTCAGCTACTTTTGCCATGTCAATGGAAAGCTAACAGTCATCCATTGTAGCTCTCTTTATCTTTATTATGCATAATTACTATCACACAGTAAACGTCCCTATGTGGTACAGTACATAGTCTATGGGTAGAGTACACTTTTTCTTCCTACTCCAATGATTAAATGTATTCAGTTGAATGCTTTATGCTACACTTATCCCAAAGTTCAGGTAAAAAGTTACATAAACTCTGGTTGGTATCCTCGAAAAGATATCCTAGTATCCATATAAGAAAATAGATGTTAGCTAGGTAATAACGCTACTACTAGTAATGCTCAGTAGTAGTTAGTGCTGCTGGTAACTCTGATCAGGACTCTCTTGCCGCTCATTTAAAAAAAAAAAAAAAAAAGCTATTCTTCTTCATCAAAGGAATGGATTCTACCTCTGGTCTTGGGTAGATACCTAAGAGTTAATCTGGCTAGGCCTGTTAATCACCCCGAGGGAGTCTAATTCACCTAAAACCAAGCAAAAGACATGAAAGGAATACTTACCCCTTTGATGAGATTTTTTTTTTTTCAGAAATCACACTCTTGGTACAGTTACTTACTGAGCTGCTGCCGAGAAACCACAGCTGAGTTAATCCTGCTTCTACCATATGGCTATTTGTCTGTATAATAAGAATTATTTCCTCTCTTCCTCCTTTCCATCTTCTTTCTCTGGGCAGCTGCCAAGATTTATAATTTACTGACCTTAGGGTTTTTCTTTTCTCTTTTTAAAATTTAATTTTTATTAGATGTATTTATTTTATGCGTATGAGTACCTAAATGCACAATGTGTGTGAAGTGCCCACAAAGATCAGAAAAATAGCGTTGGAACTCTGGAACTGGAGTTCTGTATGGCAGAGAACCATTGTGTGTGTGCACTGAACCCAGATGGATCTGCTACAGTGCTCTGGACCCACAAGCCATCTCTCCAGTCCCTTCTTTTAGACTCTAGTAAAACCATCCCATGTTCTTCTGAGTCTTTTCTTAAACTCCTTAATTAGTAAGACGAAGAACCCTAAAAGGGAATCTCCATATTTTCCAGTAACAATAGAGTACCTGCCTAGCCTATAAAGGATCTAGTTCAATCCCCAGTGCCACAAAAAAAAAAAAAAAGTTAAAATAAAATAAAATAAAATTCTATTCTGCTAGGCTGGATTAATAAAGTCATGTTTAGTGATTGTAGTGTTTTGAATAGGCATGGATGGCCCCCATAAACTCATGTGTTTGAATGCTTGGACCATAAAGAGTGGCACTTTAGGAGGTGTGGTCTCATTGGAGTCGGTGTGGCTTTGTTGAAGGAAGTGTGTCACTGTAGGGTCAGGCTTTGAGGTCTTACATATGCTAAGGCTACACCCAGTATGACCCAGTCCTTCTGCCTGCAGCAAGATATAGAGCTCTCTGATCCTGCTCCAGGGCCAGGTCCGCCTGTATGCCGCCATACTCCCTGCCATATGATAATGGACTGAACCTCTGAAACCATAAGCCAGCCTCGTTAAATATTTCACTTTATCAGAGTTGCTATGGTCATGTTGTCTCTTCACAGCAATAAAACCCAAAACAGTGATAAGAACAAATCCTATACTATTAAGTCCCCAAGAGAATCAACTGACAATATTCTTTAAATTTAATGTAAATTTAAATGTAAGAGTACTTCATCTATTTCAAGTACTGGGAAACAATGAGGAAAGACGCCCATGTGCTTTGCTTTCTGCCTGTGAACTCACATTTAGAGGTAATGCGAAGGTCACTGATAGTGATTTGCCTCTGATTACATAACAACAAGTGTTAATACTATGTTCAATTACTCAGTTTATATACCGAGGTCCCTAAAATACAAACTGTATATTGAGAAATTGGTGTCATATAACTAAGATAGCCGAAGTTCTTATAAGGCAGAGCCAATAAAAGTGAAATTTTCTGATATGTGAATATGAAAATTCCCATTTTCATAACCTAAGTTTGTGTTATTCTGAAAATGACAAGAGAAAAAAGCAGTTTAGTAAAGTGTAAGATAAAAGGCCTAAGTCTATGATAAGTAAAACAAAGAGACAGAAAGAGGCGAAAGAAGAAATTAGGCTAGACAGATGACCTAGCTAGATTTATGTCAACTTGACACAAGTTGAAGTCATCTGGGAATAGGGAACCTCGATTTCAGAAAGTGCCTCTATAAGGTGGGGCTGTAGGTAAGTCTGTAGGGTATGTTCTTAATTGGTGATTGATGGAGTAGTGCCCAACCCATTGTGGGTGGTAGTTTTACACTGAGGCTCTATACGGAAGCAGGCTGAGCAAGTCATGAGGAACAAGGCAGTAAGCAGCACCCCTTCATGGCCTCTGCATCAATTCTAGCCCCCAGGTGTCTGCCCTGCTTAAGTTCCGGTCCTGACTTCCTTTGGTGATGAAGTATGGTGTGGAAAAGTAAGCCAAAGAAAAACCCAAAACATTTCCTCCCCAAACTTGTTTTTGGTCATGGTGTTACATCATAGCAATAGTTAACCTGAGACAAGAAAATCTGTCAAGTGCCTAAGGACCCAATGTGTCTCTATTCAGTACTTGAAGAATGAATGGACTCAGGAACCAGGAAGATCAGAGTGAGTCATTAGGTCCCAGCTTCAACAAGCTAACTGAGGGGCAGTCAAACAGGATCGCTCCCCCTGATTTCCACTCGAAAGGACCTCATTTATTAATACCGTACTGAGATAAATGCCCGGCATACCTGGGTGGATGAAGTGAAGGTGACTGAAACAAGAGCCCCACCCCCACCACTACTGTCAGTAGCTACTACACGCGGAAAAGCAGTGTCCTGCTTGACGCCATGAAAAGGGAAGTCCACCCAGAAAACAAAAGCGATATCTGAGTCCTTTGTTCAGCCGGGGGAGTGCATTTGGTTTTGTTTGCCACAGCCTGAAGCCTTCAACTATGCCCTAGAAAATCTTTCTTATCAGAACTGTTAGACCACAGAGGCTGCCCCAAAGAGAGGGGAGCACATTCTATATCCAACCAGAGCTTTCCATAAAGCTACTAACCTGTAACGGTCCCTATGGGGAGTGGAACAGTTAAATCAATTACCCAAACCACTGTTTGGTATCTTATCTAGAACCCACCTTCGCTAATCTTCTTAATTTGAGACCCTTCCCCGATAAGCTCAGAGACCTTCTAAAATTGATACATGCAAGGGATTGGCTCTCACTGTGAGTTGCTGTTGGATCTTCTACTCTGCTCTACCATGCTTGCCTTAAGTACTCAGTGTTATTTAAGGACCGGATCATCTGAGATCCTTCTCTGTTTATCTCTGACCTGAACTTGGAAGAACTGGCTGCTTATACCCACAGACTTTACAGAAGAAACCACGCTCTCAAACATCTGCTGGTGCTGCTGGCTGAGAGCTTAAGGAATTCTCAGGCAGAGCCATAGCTTCAGAAATAAATTTCAGGACTTATCAGTGTGGAACCAAATTGATACCAGAAAGCCAACAGCCGTGCTACTCGGGAGACAAAATGGACAGTACAGTTGTAAAGCAAGATAGATACATCATTTCTCGTTGGTCCGTAGTGAAGATGGAACCCAGAGCCTCACACGTGCAAGGTGTGCACACTACCACTGAGCTTTTTCCTTGCCCCCTTTTGTACATTTTATTTTGTGACAGAGTCCAACCAATTTGTCCAGGTTGGTTTTGAACTTACACAGCAATTAAGCCAGCAACTTCAGCTTCCAATTTCCCTGACCATCACCTCTCAAATATCTAGGACTTCAGGTTTGTGACACTAGGCCTGACTTGTGTTTTTTGGTTTTGTTGATGTTGTTTTTGAAACAAGGTTCCCTTCAGCCCAAGTCGGACTTGAACTCATTACACAGCTGAGACTGGCCTAGACCTTCTGATCTTTTGCTTCTATCTCTCAAGTGTACAAACTTGCTACCATCCTCAGCTACACATAAGTGTCTTAACAACAGCCATAGATCTGCTTTTGTGGCCTTTGAAGTTATATTGTTCAGAGAATATCATTGAAAAGTAAGCCTGAAAATTAATCAAACTTTATGGATTAAAGTTGAAAACCAAATGTAAAATGTGAGCTGGTGGGCTGGAGAGATGGCTCAGTGGTTAAGAGCACTGACTGCTCTGCCAGAGGTCCTGAGTTCAATTCCCAGCATCCACATGGTGGCTCACAAGCATCTGCAATGGGATCCAATGCCCTCTTCTAGTGTATGTCTGAAGACAGCTACAGTATACTCATATAAATAAAAAATAAATAAATCTTTTTAAAAAAGTGAAATGGTTAATTTTTTGAATGTTAAACATTTCTTTTTGTAAACGTGATCCAAAGTGTTTCATGAAGGTCATTGAAAAGGTCAGATGAGACCAGAGTATTGGTTCAGGTAAAACCAGGCCACCCAGAATTGGAATTGTGAACTTTTAGGCTGGCGAGATGGCTCAGTGGATAAGAGCACTGACTGCTATTCCAAAAGTCCTGAGTTCAATTCCCAGCAACCACATGGTGGCTCACAACCACCCATAATGAGATCTGATGCCCTCTTCTGGTGCGTCTGAAGACAGCTACAGTGTACCTATTTATAGTAATAAATAAACCTTTGGGTCGGAACAAACAGGGACTAAGTGAGCGGGTCCAACTGGAGCCAGCAGAAGTCCAAAAGTTCAATTCCCAGCTACCACATGAAGGCTCACAACCATCTGTACAGCTACAGTGCACTCGTATACATAAAATGAACAAATAAATCTAAGAAAAGAAAAGAAATTGTGAACTTTCAGCTGTTTTAATGTTCTTATGGAGACTCATCTTAGACAGTGAGCCATCTCAGTCCGGGTGAGTTTGGAGCAATTTAGTCAGTGAAATTAGAATTCCTGACTCTCTGCCAATGAGACATAATCCAGATCTAGAGGAAAGAGAAAGTGTTTTCTTTTCTCACATCCCCTTTCTCTTTACACCCGGACTCTTATATTGACATCCATCAGCAAGAATTCCTGGGCCTTGGCCCCAGGCGATCCATTCAGCCTTACTTCCCTACTTGATAAGGGAATATGGTTCTCATGCACTTCTTGGACCAGTAGTCACTTTTCCCCTTTCCCTGCTGATAACAGTGTTCATTATCTATCAGCCCTGGGCATTTTCCACTTCCCATCACGATTGCTTATTTATAGCTGATCCCTTAAATGTCTCCACATACAGGACCAGAGATCTTAGTTAGATCATAAACTAGAAAATGTTTTTGTTCTCATTCCAGAGCCTGAACTCACTTTTTCTTGTTCACATTTCTTCATGCTCATCACACATTTTAAAAACCTAAGGGGGTCATACATAGGCCCATTACTGGGATGCAGTCTTTTGACTCGGGCTGTCAAACACAGCGCAGCTTAGAAGTAGAGTGCTTACCTATAAGTACAAGTGAAACAGAGACAATGGACACCAGGACTCACAACATTTACTAAGAGTTCCCCACTCCCTTATTAATAATGTGTCGGATGTGCTGTTCCCTTTTGAATTATTTCACACACAGACTACATACACACACACTATAACACCACATACCACACACACATACATACATACACTGCACACATACCACATAAATCAAACACAACACACATACTACACACACACACACACACACACACACACACACACACACACACAAAGCCCACCAGATACAAAACAATGTTGCGATATTTCCAAGGGCTACCAGGACCCTGATCTGTATCTTACATAGGCAGAGATGTCCAAAAATAATACTGTCCTCCTCATCAAGATGCCACAAACTGCTCCAACAACCTGATAACTTCTGGTTTCTTCCCTGTCACTGACAGGCTGAGTCTCCCACAATCAACATTGTCCCCTCTCCTCCCCTTTCCTTCCCTTTAGAACTCTTGCCCTAGGGTGTATCCTCAGTCTCGATTTCATTTCTTTAATCACTGAGAAAACCTCTCTTATGTCGGACTACCTACACGGAGTCTGAGTCATTCCAGAGAAACAGAGAGGGAGATAGAGACATAGAGAGACAGAGAGACAGAGACAAAGAGACAGAAAGACAGAGAGACAGGGGGGGTATAGAGAAGGAACGCAGTGCTGACCGGGATGTGTGAGCCTAGTGAACAGCTACAGGTTTTGCCTTGCATAAGGCTTGTTTCTGTGAGCCTATATCTTTTATGCTTTCCTCTTGGCCACAAGAGTTCTCTTAGCACCTTTAAAATAGGTTTTGTTTTGTGTGTTTTGCCATATCTAAAACACACACACTTAACTGGAAGTCGATATCTTGATAGCTAGAACAGCTCACAGTTTTCTTGTAGATGACCCAAGCAGAGAATCGCGCTTGGAAGTTTCCTAACCAAGCTTATCCATCTGTGTTCTGGCTTGGCAGTTTTGTTTGATGGTTTGTTTATCTTTGTCTTTGTTTTTGTTTTTGTTTTTGTTTTTGCTTTTTTTTTTTTTGTCTGACTATAAACTTAAGAAGAAGGAAGACCAAAAGGTGGACATTTCATTCCTTCTTAAAAGGGGGAACTAAATACCCATGGAAGGAGTGGCAGAGATTAACTATGGAGCAGAGACTGAAGGAAGGACAAGCCAGCTTAAATATAGCTATCTCCTGAGAGGCTCTGACAATACCTGACTAATACAATGTAGAGGCTCACAGCCATTCATTGAACTGAGTACATGGTCCCCAATGAAGGAGTTAGAGAAAGGTTCTATGGAGCTGGAGGGTTTGCAGCCCCTTAGGATGAACAACAATTACTAACTAGTACCCTCAGAGCTCCCAGGGACCCAACCACCAACCAAGGACTATACATGGTGGGACTGAATGTTCTGGCAGCATGTGTATAGTAGAGGATCACAAATTCGATCATCAATAGGAGGAGAGGACCTCGGCCTTGTGAAGGTTTTGTGCCCCAGTGCAGGGGAATGCCAGGGCCAGTAAGTAGGAGAGGGTGGGGTGGCAGGCATGGGAAGGGGGGAGGCAAAAGGGGTTTGTTCTTGTTGTTTTTGTTTGTTTGATTGTTTGTTTTTTGGAGGGGAACGTGGGAAAGGAGAAATTTACATGTAAATAAAAAATATCTAATAAAAAAAATACATCAAAAAATAAATAAATAAAATAAAATAGTAACCAGAAAACTTGAGATTGGTCACAAAGAGTGAAACAGAGAAGTCAGAAATTTTAAATAAGTGGATTTTATTTGGGAAATACAACATTATCAGGTAGAGTGTGCTTGCTTTGGAACAAGCCGACCAAATTCTTTGAGGGCAGAAAGTCTCCATGGCGTTGTTGATCTGGGGGTCATCTTATGTTCCTTGAGTCAACATTTCACGAAAACTCCACAGCTATTAGATAGCCAATCCCCCACGGAGGCCCTGAGTCGATTGTCTCAGAAATGTCCAGAAACCTAGCCTTGCTTCATGAGTCTTTCTACTGCGAACTGTAGAGATATTTTGAATGTTTCAAGAGGATGCATTACTGTTGCTGTTTAAGGGATGATGGATGCAGACTTGGTTCCTTTGAGCTAATTCGGACTACGAGAGCAGCAGAGACGCTTCAGTGGAGTTCTTCAGTTGGATTTCTCCCACTTTAGTGCACATTTCTTTAGATAAGAAGCCTTTTAATTCTGATTGCTAGCTGCCAGCTCAGTGTCATAGTACATGGGTCTAAGTTGGGCACTGGAAATTTACATTCCTATTATTTTACCCAAAGTTCCTTGTTATGGTCTGAATCGTCAATGTCCTGCAAAGGTCAATGTGCCAAATGGTTGGTCACCTGCCCATGGCTCTATTCGGGAGTAATGGAGCTTTTAGGGGATGGTCGTAGTGAGAAGACGTGAGATCGGTGTGAAGTGAAGTCAGTGTGTGTGTGTGTGTGTGTGTGTGTGTGTGTGTTCCTAAAAGAGATATTCTACTCCAGCCTCTTCCTTTGTCTCTCTGCTTTCTGACCACTGTGAAATTAGCAGCTTTGCTCTACCATGCCTTCCCTGTTGTGATGTTTTATCTGTGCCCTACAGCAGTGGAGTGATCCAACCATGGCTTGAAATCTTTAAGATAATTGTCCTAAGTATTTTCTTATAGTAACAGAAAGTTGATTAATTGATAATGCTTCTGGATTATGAACAACCCACACATAAAATATATGTCTTTGATTTTTAGCCTGAATATACCTTAGTTTGTATGCCGACTTTATGATAATAATAATTTAAAGCCTAAAGCATATATATACACATATATAATCATTAAAGTGTTTACTATATTCTGACTTAGTCACTGGTTACATGCTGATGAATTCAACAGACAAATAGACACTGACTTTATCCATTTGCTATGCATGACTAATTTATGGTATGTCTGAGAGCCATATCGCTGCTTACATGAAAACACATGACTAATAGGATCCTAATGGGGAGAAGTGACATTCAGATGATTTTCTATTTCAAAGAGTTTATTTTAAACATTGCTCCTCTTAGAATACCACAGCTTTTCCAGAACAGTGTAGAACACAGGAAAACTTTTCAAGGATTGTATTGTATTTTTCCTTAGGTGGGGGTGTGCATGTACATGTCTATGCCCTCAGAATCCAGAAGAGGGCATTGGATCACTTGGAGCTGGAGATACAGGAGTTCATGATCGATCTGTCTACATGACAGCACTGCTGGCACCTGAACTCTGAGGATGCACTGATGCGTCTCTCCAGTTCTAAAATTCATTATTTTTAAGTAGAATTTTTTTCCCCAAATCCTTTCACTTTTACTTTCTGTTTAGCATAAATCTGTTCCTCATTTCATTCTCGATTTCAGGTAATGGCAGGCACCTGGCACACATTATAAGCGTAGGTACACACTGAAGCACGTTGAGGGACACATGGAGTTTGGCTTGTGAACATATGCTCCTCACAAACTGGAATTAAAGAGCATCTCACACACCTGCATAGCAACATGCTTTATACATCTTAAGGAAGGCAGGCCACTGGAAGAATGTTGACGGCATATTCAGATGGCCCTTGGCTTCCCTAGCCTGATGTCCTGATAGGGGAAAGTGCTATAAATCAAAACTGCTTTTAATGTGTCTAAGGTACTAAATGGCACAACTGAGCAGTTTGGTGCACTGCAGAACTTCACCTTATCCTCAGATCACGTGGATTACTGGGAGCTGTGAGTAGAAAGATTCCAAATATTGCAAGCCTGAGAAAAGGTCAGAATTCAAAGTAGGTTTTCAATTGCATGCACATTGCTTTTGCCTTACTGTACAATGAAAAATTGTACATTAAATCATTACAAGCCTCAGCCTATGCACAGTCGATGCACACGAAGCATGAATTCCGCCACGTATGCTGCTGAAGGCCTGACAGGCAGTTAGTCCATTTTAGCAGACTATGTCAACTCCAAAGCCAAATGAGCTTGATTTAAACAAGATGGCCTTTAGCGTAAGGAGCTAAGGAAGAGTGAGTAAAGTCCTCGGTGAATGTGGATTATTGAAACGGGCCTTGGACTCATGGGTAATTGGCAAACCCAATTCTCCAATGGGCCAGGTTCAGAAAGCCAAAGCCTGGGCTGGAGAGATGGCTCAGAGGTTAAGAGCACTGACTGCTCTTCCAGAGGTCCTGAGTTCAAGTCCCAGCAACCACATGGTGGCTCACAACCATCTGTAATGGGGATCTGATGCCCTCTTCTGGTGTGTCTGAAGACAGCTACAGTG
>JADRCD010208420.1:35970-49950 GCA_019843815.1 Montemys delectorum | reverse complement strand
GCCAGCTCTGTGTGGATGTCTTCCTGTCCCTCTGCATCGGCACGTGGATTTAGAAATTCCTAGCCGTGAGAGAGTGGTGTCTGCCCTCTGGCTGGCGAGGACAGAGTCCTTGCTCTTTTACCTCCAGGACGAGGGAGGTCTTGTTGATTGTTTCCAGAAGCTGCACTTCTGAAGAGCAAGAGTGCAGTCAAGGTAGCAAGTTTATAATAAAGTTACAGATAAATTATTTTGTTTTAAAATGCCTAAAACTTTCTTTAAGTATTCTAAGCAGCAGACATTAAAATAGTTCCTGCTATGTGTAACCATACAGCTTATTCCACAAAATGCTATTTAACAAGACTGAAGGATGTTTTGGTTTCTTTTTCTCTTTTTTTTTTTCTAAGGAAAAAATGATTTCCATCCAATATTTAAAGACTTGAATTTTATTTAAACTTGAAAATGACTTTGCCTTAACTTTTGTATAAGACAGCTTAGAGCTCACGGAGACCTGCCCCTTGGGTTGGCGGGAGTGGATCGGTTACTCAGTTGCCATGAGGATCTCCTGGTGTTGGTTTTGCTGAGAACGCATACTGTTGTACAAGAACTCCAGTGGTTTTTGTAACATACCTACAGATCTTCAACAGTTGATCTTTTTTCAGATTGTTGAAAAATCCTGTAAATGCAAATAGTCGCTACTGTGTTAAATCTGTGCACTTGGGAGTGTGCTCTGCCTGTACAGTGTAAATAATCAGAACATATGAGAAAGGTACCCTACAGAGAAGAATCTGATAAAAATTATTGATATATTATAAATGTTGCTGTTGAGCTGATGTAGATAAACTAAATGTTGTGGTTTGAGTATTATTTTAATTTGTTAAGGTTTTTCTTTTTCCCCTTATACTGGTGTGTTGAACTGATTTTGCCTCTTTGCTGCAAAAGGGAAATGGAAAGTCTTATTGAAAGCCTTTGGATGTTTTCATACTCTTAAAAAGTATGTAAGTACGTACTAATCATATGTGATGTGTGAGGGTTTTGAAGGAGAGTATAGAAAGCAGAGCCTGGCAGGATCTTCCAATGAAAGTAAAAAACAGAATATGCTAACTAAAATTATACTCTGTTAAGTGATTTTTCCTGCCAGAGGCAAAGATGGCCTGATGCCCGTGACCATTTCCTTCAGAGCAACTGTCATTCAGTTACATAGGAGTATACGCAGTGCTGATGTTTCAAACGCCTGTGAAAGGAACATAGGACGAATTTCCTTAGAGATGTCAGATCACTGACAAAAAAATAAAAAGAAGAAGAAGAAAACAACTGGCCTCTTGAACCCACACTAGCAGATACTGTCCATCTGGAAAGGCAAGCCTGAGGCCTCAGGTCCTTCACATCACATCTTTGCTGGAAGAGGGGCCAAATTATGGTCAGCATCCCTTATCCCCAAGGGTGCTCTCACAGAGGATATTTGATTTTTAATGAGAAGTCCTTTCCCCAAGGCTGAGCACTGCAGCAGGAAACCTGTGTGGCGGAGCCAGCTGTAGGTGCTTGCTGTCTGCTGGCTGGAAGTGTACAGCTCAGTGGCCGCACGCAAGGGCAGGTGTGCAGATGCACAAGGTCGGGACACTGTAATTACTGCTTAGCCAATGACAGCCTGGCATCAGGAACTAAAGCCTTGCTCAGATGTGATCTTTATAGCACTCATTTTCAGGAAGCAAAGGTGATATGCCAAATAGCTGTATAATGTCAAAACAGAGACTTCCTGAACACCTTGAGGTTTTCCACTCAGAAAAAAATGGAAGTTATCAAAATAGGAAGCTGTTGAGGGTGCATGCAGACTCTTGCTATGTCACATACAGCAAGTGTGATATGTGGTTTTCATAATCTATTTTTAAGTTTACTCATTCCTTTCAGTATCTCAAGGTATAGAATCAGAGATACCACAGTCACAAATGACATTTTTAACCTGTAAAATTGTGTGATGATGCTTAATTATCATATGGAAATATGGACTAGGAATCTGGCCCCACTTCACCAGACATGAATTTCAAGTGATTCCTCTCCCGTAGTCAGTGTCATGATGTCTCTGTGAACCCCTCCTGTCATTGCATCACTGGTTGCCACTAGTGGGTGGCAAAAAAAAAAAAGAAAAAAGACAAAAAAAAAAAAAAGGAAAAAAAAGTCTTATATTGCTGTATTAGGGTTTCTGCAGTTGATATTGAAAAACTGGTCCAGTGTGTCACAGCAGGCGACTGATGGTGCATACCTGTCTTTGTGTCCCCTTCAGTGAGCTGTAGTTGTGGGTTTGTGAGCTTTGTAGCCTGTTATACGGAAAGCAACAGACAATCGAAGATTCCAGGAGCGCTAACAGCTGCAAGTCACAGAACGGGAGTGTAACAAGTGGAAGCTTGCCTGAGGGTTTCTGTTTCTGTTCTACTTTTCATTAAGACTGGAATCAAGCTTACATGTAAACTATTGGTAATTTAAGTTTCCTTTTGTGTCATTTTTGTGTAAAACTGTCTAATTTGAAAAAAAAATGTAGGTTATGAAAAATAAAGATTTAGGCACTGTTCAATTTTTCTTTTGATTCTTTTAAATTAAAATTTTCTTCAAGAATGAATTTTTTAAAAAGATCTTTTTATTTCCCTTCACTGCACATGAGGAAGATAAACAGGAGCCCACAGCATACAGTTGGGATTTTAAAGTCGTCCAGCCCTCCTAAGCTGACCACCCACAGCATAGTATTGATGAAGTGTGCAGCCTGCTTGGTGTCCTCTGAAAGAGCAAATGCTCCTAACCACTGAGCTATCTCTCTAACCCCCTCCAGCATTTCTTTTTGGTTGGGTTACCTTGTGTTGGTTTGGTTTGGGACAGGGAATCACTGGCCTGCTGAAACTAGTTGTATAGACCAGGTTGGCCTGGAACTCAGATCTGCCTTTGTTATGGCCAGAGTCCACGGGAAAACCCAAACGAGCCCAAGAATTGCAAAGTCTGCTGTAACTTACAAAAGAGCCTTTTATTCGAGTCCAGACTCGGATCACATGCTTTGCACTCACTAAGAGCAAGTGCTCGCATGTGACCAATGAGCCCGGGAAAATCATGGGTTTATATACAAAATTGGGAGTTCTTAGGATGCTTCAGAGTGAGGGGAGTGAAATGCTATAACCATTTGTTAGGGCTGGTGAGGAATTAATGGGTTTCTATTTTGGGGTTATCAGGAACTAATTTTATGGCCGGCCATAACTGTGACCTCTGATTACCTTTTTCTATGATTTAAATGGGAGCGTGGGCTCTAACTGTCTTCTTCAGGTTTGTTATTTAAGGCCTCAAGGGCAGCACCTGGAGAGAGAGTTCAGCTTATCAGAGAGTGCTGGCTGGCCCTGATGACACTGAGACTGGGAGGATCTCTCTTGTTAGCACTTAGCTCCACGAGATGTTTTCATTAAGGGCGGAGTTTATGGGTAGTGCCATTCTAACACTAGCTTGGATCCTCTCGGAGCTGCTGGGAAGAGGTGAAGTGGGGACTGGCCGGGGGGGGGGGGACCCCCTGAGCTACCTGCACTGCGTGGAGACCAGCTGCCTGTGTATTGTGCTAGCCTGTGCAGGAGGGAAAATGGGACGCTTCTGCAGGGACAAACTGTCCATATACAACACTGGATTTTCTTAGGTAAGGTTTTAACCACAAAGAGCTAACAATAATTCAGGGGTCACTACATTCCCCCCTTCTATTGGTGACTTTAGAGGCCACTCTTGGACTGTCTATAGATCTAGATTATTTGTGTTAACTGGCTGATACTGGCATCTCAGTACCATCACTTGGATCGTCCCCAATCTCTGTTTTATATATTGTAAAAGCTTATTGGTTATGCATGGCCGGAATGTGAGAGTAACAAAAGAATTTTCAGAGGCCCTGTGATTGTGGACATAAGGATAGTTAGCCATGGAGAAGTGTCAAACAGTGAATGATACCAGCTTTTGGAGTTTTCTCTTTTTCTCTTTGGCACCTACTTATTTTCTCTCTAACTTTAGCTAGAGATTCTCTTATGATTCCAGAGTGATTTACGTAAAAGCAGCATTCTTCATGCAGGGCAGCACACAACCCTCCCTGCTGCAGGAACACTAAGTCTAATCCTTGCCTGTTCTGTAGAACCACTTCAGCTAGAGAATCTTCTAGGCATTGGATATCCTGATCTATGTCTAGTTTTAAACTGTTACAGGTTTTTTTCTTGTAACATCAAGGCTGCTGTTCCAGTGCCTGCTCCAGCTAGCCCTGCTCCCAGAATTTACAGCCAAAGTTAGGGAAATAGGCTCTCTTCTGCCTCATGAGGTCCCCCCACCATGTCCTATTAGGTTCTTCAGTACTACTTCTTCTGAATAATAGGTTGTACGTGGCACTAACTGGACTACAATACAGAACTCCTTTGTAGTAGGGGAATTAAGAACCTCTTCGTGAGTACATGGAGTTAACCCTGTTGAACAGGCCCACCGGGCTTGTTCGGGAGGAATGAACCATTTTGAGTGAACCATGGGTATCACTCAAAATGCAAATTTGTTTGATTGCAAAGGTGCTGATGTGACAAGGAAACTTCCTAGGCAGGTGCCCTGTCCTGATATGGTCTGTAGGGTTAAGGCTAGGCCTTCTTAGGACCATTTGCATACAGTGTCTTTCTTGGACTCATTATATTTGGATGTAAATCCAACACCTTCATAAAAAGGGGGTCTGGCATCATAGCACAGCCAGTAGGAGTTGGTTAGTTCTGGCTGGGAGCCATTTAGAATCTGGAAAGTTTTTAACATCGACCAGAGCAAATCTGCCAGCTCTGTGTGGTTTAGAAGAGTCCAGGGCTGGGAACCCCTGCTGGGGGGAGACTGGGGGAATAGCAGTCGTTGCTTTGGCACAGTTTTTTTCTGGGCAGGACCTCTTGGTACAGGTTTGGGGTTTGCCAGAATCTGGATGGCCCTGTTGCTACTGGTTGGGGGTTTACAATGGGTTTTGTCAGGTGTCTGACTGTAAAAATTAGTCCAAGGTTGTTTCTCCCAATAATGTAAAGCCTAAGACCCTACGTTTTCACAGCTTCCCAGCACTTCAGCGGGTGAACTTAAGAACTTAAGCAAGCTCCCTGTCAGGCAACTGTAATAAGATCTTCCTTTGATACTTTCCATCCCCCATTCTCTGCAACCAAGGTCTCAACCCCAAGAGGCGCAATAGAATTGTTCCGTCCCCCACAAGCCACAGTTCTCTTTCCTCCGGGACATATCTAAAAAGTCTCCCATCTACACCTAGGGTATGAATTGTGCACAGTCTCTCAGGTTTTGGGCCATGAATTGTCTGCCAGCTGGCACAAGTCAAAGGTTAAGTCTGGGAACCAAGGAGTCCCAAGTGGCTTTTTTTGTATTAGCCAGTTGGGCCCAGTAACCCATTTCAGGATTTTCAGTTGTCCAACTCAAGTCATAAGGCTGATGCGGGTTTTGGGTGTTTGAATGGAGGCATGGGCTGGGAACAGTAGTGCAAGCCGCCAGTAAAAACAGCAAGCTTAGGACCGAGTTAATTTTAACTTGAGAGGATGAGTGTCCCTCTGAACTCTCCATTCCGCCAGCGGCTGTGAAGTCTGGCAATCTTCTGGGGAGCAGGGGATAGCTGGTCTCACGTGAGTGCAGTATACCCAGACAGCAATCCTGTCTACCTTCACAGCCATTGGCGTTGTTAACAAGAAGACACACGGGCCTTTCCAGTGAGGCTGTAACACTTTCTGGGGAAACCTCTTCACATAGACCCAGTCTCCAGGTTGAAACCTATGTGGCTCTGGAACAGGGCCTGCTTCATAAAGGGCATGTAATTAAGGCCAAACCTGCTCATGAACCCATTTAGTTGCTCTGGCTTTAGTTATTAATTCATCATCTTCTAATTCTGCAATGGCTGCTGACTGAAGGTTAGGCACAATAGGGGTGGGGATGCGTAGGGAGAGTTCTTTACCCTATATAGGGCAAAGGGAAGGAGCATTACCCAGTTCATGCCAGTCTCTAGGGCTAATTTAATGAAGGTCTCCTGAATTGTCCGATTCATTCTTTTAACCTGTCCTGAACTCTGGGGCCTGTATGCACAATGTAATTTCCAATTTGCCCCAATATATCATGCTATATCCTTACTTACCTTGGACACAAAAGCTGGTCCATTGTCTGACCCTATCGTATGTGAGAACCATACCTAGGTAGGATATCTTCTAGTAGCTTCTTAGCCACGACCTTTGCAGTCTCTGTCTTTGTTGGAAAGGCGTCTGTCCATCCAGAGAAGGTATCTATGAACACCAGTAAGTACCTGTAGCCACACTTTCCTGGTTGGATCTCTAAAGTCAACTTCCCAGTAGGCCCCCAGTCTCTTACCTCGAAGTGAACCAGGATGTCTGGCAGTGTTGTGGGTGTTGGTCAGTTGGCAAGCTTTACAGCTTGATACTACATCTTTGATAGCACACTGTACATTTCTGTAAGTTACTTTAGATGGTCTCACTGTCTTTGCCATCCGTTTTACTCCCATGTGAGTGACTCTGTGGATTTTCCTGGGGATAGATTTTGCTAGGGAGATAGGTAATATTAGCTTACCTTCAGCTGTCTGCCACTGGCCCTCTGAATACTGGCTCTTGGGCTGATTCTTGGACTATTCAACCTCTTTTTCCATATATGCTGGGCATTCCGGTAGGTTTGGGTTGGGTGGTTCTGGTAGAGTTGCAGCTAACATGGAGGCAGCTGTTTCTTTTAAGGCTACCTCTTTGGCAGTCTTGTCAGTCAAGTTGTTACCTCTGCCCACTGCTGTTATTCCTTTTTGATGGCCAAGACAGTGTATGATCACCACTCTCTTTGGCAACCAGAGGGCTTCAAGTAATTGTAGGATTTCATCTTTGTTTTTGATACTTTTTCCTTCTGCAGTCCTCTCTCTTGGTATACGGCCCCATGTATGTGGGCAGTTGCAAATGCATACCGACTATCTGTGTGGATGTTGATGGCCAGGCCTTTTTCTATGGTAAGGGCTTGGGACAGTGCTATCAGTTCAGCCTCTTTCGCTGAGGTACCTGTGGGGAGAGACTGGGCCCAAATTACTTCTGTTTCTGTGGTCACTGCCACTCCTGCCCTCCTCTGTCCTTTCTCGAATGAAACTGGTCTGCTGTAACTTACAAAAGAGCCTTTTTTTCGAGTCCAGACTCGGATCACACGCTTTGCACTCACTAAGAGCAAGTGCTCGCATGTGACCAATGAGCCCGGAAAAACATGGGTTTATATACAAAATTGGGAGTTCTTAGGATGCTTCAGAGTGAGGGGAGTGAAATGCTATAACCATTTGTTAGGGCGGAACTAAAGCTGGTGAGGGATTAATGGGTGTCTGTTTTGGGGTTAACAGGGACTAATTTTATGGCCGGCCATAATTGTGACCTCTGATTACCTTTTTCTATGATTTAAACAGGGCAGGGGGCCGGGGTTCTAATCATCTTCAGGTTTGTTATTTCTTTAAGGCCCCAAGGAGCAAAAAAGGGTCAGGGGCCATCTATGGTAGCTGCTTGTCCTCAGGCCACAGTGGTAATTTTTTTTTTTTTTCCTTTTCAAGACAGGGTTTCTCTGTGTAGCCCTGGCTGTCCTGGAACTCTCTCTGTAGACCAGGCTGACCTAGAACTCAGAAATCCGCCTGCCTCTGCCTCCCAAGCGCTGGGATTAAAGGCATGCGCCACCACTGCCGGGCTCACAGTGGTAATTCTTAAGTAATGTCCCCAGAACGGCTAGAGGAAGACTGTTTGCTGAAATCTGAGTTCTGGCTCCATCCCAGGCACACGGAGGAGGCCTAGAAGACTTGGAACCTGCTGTAGTTGGACCTGTTTGGATGGTCTGAGGGATGCAAGTGTACAGTAGATACCTGTGTTCTGGAGCATTCAGGGTCTTCTCCACTGTAGCTTGGTATTTGGTATTAGCCGATCTGCAGTGTGTCCTGCCAGAAGCCTTGGGTTTCCCACCGCTAGTTCTCAGGACCGAGCTGTGAAGTTTTGAGAGCTCCGGCAGCAGCAGAGAGAGCATGGCAGAAGTACACATGGGAAAGCAAGCTCAGCTTGTCCTCTGCTCTCACACATACCCGCTAATCATCCACACTTGTTCCTTCCAAACAGGATTTGGGCTGTGTGGCATTGCCAATTGAGGCCTGCACTGGTGGGAAGACCCAGTTCCCTAGAAATCACTGCCCCAAGGTGTGCGTGGAAGGCACCTATTTAGTTGTCTAGCTGTCTTTCTCTAGGCTCACCCAGCCTAGTAGTAACTATGGGACACACGAAGTGTCTTCAGTGGAATGGAGTGGGCAGGCTTTCTCCCAGTGATAGAATTATAAAACAGTGCAGAACTTGGTACCCTCCTGTACAAAGCCTGCTGTGTGTCTGGTGCCCCTGGACCACTGGAGTCCACATCAAGCGAAGTTCCAGAGCTAAATTTGCAAAGTTAAAGGGCATAGTCTTCCTCCGACCAGCCACGGACGTGAGACTTGACGTGCTCTTGGCTCCCCCAGCACAGCAGAAGCTGTCGAGCTGTGAGATACGGACCGTGGAGTCTTCGGAGAAGAAGTTAACAACTCCATGGAAACCTTAGACCTGATAGTCAAGTCAGCACCATGGGGATGCTAATCTCCAGCTCCTCTTGGGTTGGCTTTGGTTTTCTTGTGCTCCTTTTGCTAGCTGAAGATCTGGAGTTATGGCTGAAGACCATAACGTATGCTGTAGCTTCCTCTTACTTGCATCCTAGGTCTCTATGTGTTTGCTGCCCTTGGCGGTGTTCTCTTTGTACCGTGGATTATTTAGAAGTGTGCTGCTCTTCCAGCCAGCTGGGGATCTCCCTGTTTTCTTCCTGTTTCACATTCCTAAAAAAAAAAAAAAAAAAAAAAAATGTTTCCATTGTGGCCACTGTGCTTTCAGTCCTTTTCGAGCAGCTCGGGCTGTTGTGTCCAGGTGTGGTCACCTTGATTAACGTTGGTTGTACACATGCCACCTGTATCCTCTTGGGTGGTGGTGGCCCTTTGACCTTGCGGACTGTCTACTTGTGTCCCGTGCTGAAGGTGGACTATCGACTGTGGTAACGAGTGTGCCCATTTCTGTGTCCTGCCATATCCCTTTCCAGCACTGCTAGGCTTTTGCTTTACGTATTTTTGATGCTCTGTTGTTTGATGCATATATGTTCAGGTTTGCTGGATCTACTCTATTGTTAACAAATCCCCCTCTGGGGTCTTAGTCATTTTCTTTGTTCTGAACTTGCTTTATTTGATACTAATAGACCATTTTCTGCTTCTTTTCTTTTTTTTCTGGTTTGTATGGTACACTGTTTCCCCCTTTTTTTTTTTTTTATTTTCAGCCCACCTATATCTAAAGTGAGTTTGTATAAATTTTACATTTATTTATTTGGGAAGTGGGCACAGAAGTCAGAGGACAACTTTCAGGAGTCAGTTCTCCCTTTCCAACAGTTGAGTCACGGGTATTGAACTCAGCAGTCAGGCATGGTGGCAAGCTCCCTTACCTGCTGAGCCATATCACCAGCCCATGGTCGGTTTCTTATTCTTTCGTTCTTGGACGTTATAATTTACTGATCTTATATCCATGACTAGGAGTCATTTTGAGGAAAGAATGCAGCGATGCTCTGTGTCTATCAAATTACCTTTGCTAGGTAGTTTTCCCAAGTTCATACCTGTGATTATACTTAATCACAGGGCTTATAATTCCATGACCATGAATGCCCCAACCTGAAACACCTCAGCCTACACTTGGGTGGGCAGCAGTCCATTGTGTCTTCTGGCTGCAGAAGATAGAGGCCAGTGATGTCCTCAGAGACCCTCCCCATGTCCCTGCCCTGTCACCAGCAGGCCAGCTTCTCAACGGCGCTGCAGCAGCGTGAGGATATATTCCAGAACCTAGAGGGAGAACAGCTTCAGGCATGGTTTTTGAACTAAGAAAGAACTGCCCCACCCCCAAACTGCGCATCTCATTGGTCAGAGTCAGGGCTGGCTGATCTCTACTCTCAAAGAAAACAGACTCTTGGACTACTTAGGGCCATCTGGGTGGGGCTTTGATCACAATCAGGACCATTAAGAGAGGACAATGGGGCTGGCTAGTCTCAAGTCAACTTAACACACAAACTAAAGTTATCCAAAAGGAGGGTACCTCAGTTGAGAAAATGCCTCCATAAGATCTAGCTGTAGGCCAGGCAGTGGTGGCGCACGCCTTTAATCCCAGCACTCGGGAGGCAGAGGCAGGCAGATTTCTGAGTTTGAGGCCAGCCTGGTCTACAGAGTGAGTTCCAGGACAGCCAGGGCTACACAGAGAAACCCTGTCTCAGAAAACAAAAACAAAACAAAACAAAACAAAAAAAATCTAAAGAGCTAGCTTTAAGAAATTTTTTTTTTTTAATTAGTGGTTTTTTTGGAGAGGGCCCAACCATTGTGGTGGTGCAATTTCTGGACTGATGGTCCTGGGTTCTTTCTTTAAGAAAGCCGGCTGAGTAAGACAGGGGAAGAGACCCAGCGAGCAGCACCCCTCCATGGCCTCTGCATCAGCTCCTGACTCCCCAGGTTTCTGTTCTTATTTCCCTCCGTGACGGAACAGCAATATGGAACTGTAAGCCAGAGCAGTTCTTTCCTCCCCAACTCACTTTTTGCGGCAGCAATAAAAACCCTAACAGCAATCAGTATGTCCTGAATGGATGTTTGAAGGTGCTCCAGTGTCCCCCAATCTCGCTGGTCCTCCAACTGCCAGGTGCCAAGCGACTTACTGGCATGCCTATTTGAATTTAGGATATACCTGATGTAATACATCTAATGCAGGGCCCTCCCTCCACTCTTGCTTCCGCCCGTCCCCCCCCCCCCCCCCCCCCAAGCAGTATTTCCTACTGGTATCCTTAACCACTCAGAAGCCTGAGGCATCCTGGAGCCTGTTTCTCCTTGGCCTTGGCCAAGCCCTGATCCCTAGACCTCTAGAGACCACTCACTGAACGTTTCAGCACATCCATGCCTTACATGCCTTTAAAAGGGTCTTCAGTTTCCTGCTCCTCCCAGCAGCTCAAGGTTCCCCTTGTAGGCTGAGCTCTGCTGTGGCTGTGTCCTCCCCTTGCCTCACTCAGCTCGCAGGGAGTAACTGACTAGCCTAGATGGGAGCTGTCACCCACCCACCTCTGACTTCACCTCCAACCGCTTACCCCTTCTCCATCCACGCTGCCACGTCCTCTCCCTCAAACACACCACATGGCCCCATAGCAAAGCCTCTGAACTTCCAACTCCTTCGTTCAAATACCCCACTCAGCACTGCGTGGCTCACAAAGGCTGGCCGCCTGCGCCCTGCCACACACGGTTTGGTTTACATTCGCACTATCGAAAACTTAAACTCACTGGATGGTTTACTTGTTTGTTTGTTTGTTTGTTTGTTTGTTTGTTTTTTTAGAATCTCCAGAGTAATCAGCCATATACTATCTTCTCCTAGTGTGTATTCACGGTGTTGTGGTTAGAATATGGAATTCTCCTTTAGGATCATTCATCTGGACACTTAGTCCCCTGCCCGTGCCAGTTTTGGAACCTTTAGGAGGCGGAGCTTCACTGGAGGAAGTTGGTTAAACTAGGTCTGGAGGTTTAAGCCTCGCTCCCTGTTCCCTGTCGCCTTCCTAAACTGTGGGTGCAGTATGACTGCTGCCTCCTGCTCCTGTGACTCCTCACCACCATGGACTGTATCCCCCTGCACTGTAAGTGGAAATAAACCCTCACGTTCCTGGCTTATGCTCTCATTTTCAGGCAGCGTGGATTCCAGCCCAAGGAACAGTACCGCCCAAATTTAGGACAATAATTCCTCATCGCAGTTAGCCCAGTCTAGAGATTTCTTCACAGACGGACCCAAAGCTTTACCTCCTGGGTGATTTTAGGTCCTGTCAAGTTGAAATATAGATTTTGATGGTATTCTTGACAAGACTAAGTAGACAAAATATTTTTCCCACATATAGAGGATTGTCATGGTTAAGGAGCATGGGGTTCTAAAGTCCAGGTCTGGTCATGCAACTGAGGTCAAGGAAAAAATGGGTTAACGGCACCGAAGGCATGGACAGATGGAGCAATCCTCTTTAGAACGGGGGTCTCACTCCTCCTCTTAGACACACCAGGAGGTAGGTTCATCTCCAGTGGCAGCCACAGAACTCTAAAGAGTCCCTGAAGGGCCTGTGAGGGTAGGGAACTCTGTTTCAGTGACTCGCTCCCACAGGACAGTGGCCACCTTGATGGCAAGGGACCACTCCGCCAGAGTGGTCTGCAGTGCAGCCCACAGCATGGCACCCATACTGTCCGACACACAGCAAAGCAAACGACCTGTGTGTCAAGTATTTGGTGGTCGCACGCTACTCACACTGTTCCCTCGTGCTTTGGAAATTTCCAGAGTCAGCTCTGCCTCAGTGCCTCATGGGCCTCTCCCTAACCTCAGGCCAGGACTCCAGGAAACATAACTATTCTTGATACAGGCAGAGAGAGACCAAAAGGGTCCAGCCTCCCACTTCCTCCCTGTTTGACTCTATTTGCCCCAGCCTAGGTCAAATAGCCAAAGACCCATTGTTTTCATTAAGTTCAGCCAAAGCTTGTAATGAGGCTGAGTAGGGTTAAACTCTGTACCGTGATATAAACAGCATGAGCCCTGTGTGCAACTGTGGTCATCCCAATAAAACATAGAAGATGTTGGTGAAATTATTGTCAAAAGATCTTATTTGAGGAGACAGCCTGAAATACAGCGAGTCCAACAAGCATCGGTATAAAACAGGTCCCATTTTTTTCTTAATGTTGCTGGGTTTTGTTTATTTAGGTGGTTGGTTGGGTGTTTTGTTTTGTTTTGTTTTTTGTTTGTTTTCAGACAAGGTCTCATGTATCCCAGACTAGCTTTTAACTCACTATGTAATTGAGCATGACCTTGAATTTCAAATCCTCCTGCTTCCAGATGCTGAGTGCTGCAATTATAGACTTGCAAGCTGTATGTGGTCCTGGGGACTCAACCCAGGGCTTCTTGAACGCTAGGCAAGCATGTTACAACTCAGTGGAGTTACACCCCTCCTACAGCACCAGCCCAGGACAGTTTGTATTCTTTTATTTTTATTTTTTTCTAACACTGGAAACGATTGAAATCTCTGGTGTATATGGAAACTTGAGGACCCGTAAAAGGACTTGATTTCTAAAGGTCCGCATATTGACGGTGTAGTGTAGGACTCATCACCACAAGGGGGCGCTCGATCCTCACCCTAAAGCACTCAAGGGAGATCCCTTTGTTTGAGGCAAGAGAAGGTGGGAGGATCTCTTTTGTATTCTTGCTTAAAAGGCAAAGAAAGACACCCGAGCTTGCTCTTGAGGCAGCTTTGTCCTTTTCCTTCTGGTGCTTGTAGAAGAAACTTGGTGAGAGTCTTTCAGAGACTGCCAGAAACCCTACTGTTCATGGATGTGAATATTTGGACAGATTAGGTAGACAGACAGATATAAACAGATAGATATAGACAGACAGGTAGGTAGGTAGAGATACATACGCAGATATGTGATATGTTTACATATACATGATTTGTTCTTTTTTTTTAAGTTGAAAATAAATCGTTTCATACAATCTATTCAGATCACAGGTTTTCCCCCTCTGTTACCTTCTAGGCTCTCCCCACCTCCCCACCCAACTCTTCGACTCACACATCTTCTTTCTTTCTCCCTTTAGAAAGCAAACAGGCAGTAACAAACAAACCTGGTGGTGGTGGCCTTTAATCCCAGCACTCAGGAGGCAGAGGCAGGTGAATTTCTGAGTTCAAGGCCAGCCTTGTCCAGGACAATCAGGACTACACAGAGAAACCCCTGTCTTCGAAACAACAAACAAACAAACAAAAACCAAGAAATGCAAACCCATAAAAAACCCCACAAAATTGGAAATCATAATATACAAACAAAAGACTGGTTAAAAGGAAGAAAGAAAGAAAGAAAGAAAGAAAGAAAGAAAGAAAGAAAGAAAG
>JADRCD010208420.1:0-27121 GCA_019843815.1 Montemys delectorum | reverse complement strand
TTTTTTTTTTTTTTTTTTTGAGACAGGGTTTCTCTGCGCAGCCCTGGCTGTCCTGGAACTCACTCTGTAGACCAGGCTGGCCTCGAACTCAGAAATCCTCCTGCCTCTGCCTCCCAAGTGCTGGGATTAAAGGCGTGCGCCACCACCGCCCGGCCACAGTCTTCTTTTGAATATTATTGTTGTTAATTAGTATATAATTATCTTGTTTAGTTACTGATTTTTGTTGTTATTGAGACAGGTCTCACTCTGAAGCCCAGGCTGGGCTGGACTTCATCTGCATATCCAGACTAACCACAAACTCAAGGTAAGACCCTTCCACCGCAGACATCTGCCTGCACTCCAGGCTTGTTTTTATATCAGATTTTTTTTTTTTCTTTTGAAGCAAGGACTTAAACTAAGCTACCAGGCTAGCCTGGAACTCCTTCTATTGTCTGGGCTAGATACAAACTTGCAATTCTCCTGCTTCAGTCTCTGGGCTGACTGGGATGATAGACCTGCGCTACCAGCACCTAACATGGTGGCCCATACCTGCTTTCCTCAGGAAGTAACGTCCCCTGAGCAAGCCAGAGTCTCCAGGGATGCCTGCAGCCTATCTGAGAAGTCAGGAGGCATCGTTTCCATACATTTCTGTTGTTCTGAATAAGCCCAAGGCCAACCCAAGTTCATGCAGAGATCACACAGAAGCATACGTATCAAGAGATACCTGTCATCAGAAAATCTCTGTCTTAGTTATTACTGTTCTACTTCTGTGAAGAGACACCGTGACCAAAGCAACTCTCACAAAGGAAAGCATTTAATTGGGGCTGGTTTACAGTTTCAGAGGCTTAGTCCATCATCCTCATGGTGGGAAGCGGACAGGCATGCAACTGAAGCTGAGAGCTTCACCTATTAATCCATAGGCAGAGAGAGCCAGAGGAAGAAAGAGAGAGAGAGAGAGAGAGAGAGAGAGAGAGAGAGAGAGAGAGAGAGAGACTGAGTAGGCCTGGCGTGGGCCTTTGAAACCTCAAAGCCTCAGTGACACTTCCTTCAACAAGGCCACACCTCCTAATCCTTCTAGTCTTAAGCAATTCCACTGACTGGGAACCAAACATTTAAACATACAAACTTTAGGGGGACCATTTTCATTAGAACCGCCTCAATATCTTTGTAGACTAGAGACTATGAGCTAGAACCTGCTCTACCACTACTAAAATCGGTCTATCTGGGCTGTTTTTATAGACAGACTGTTCTATGCCCAGAGTTGCACTCGGTGTCTGTTGCATGGACGGAGATCAATTATACAGGTTTTAATGGGTGGATAAACTATATAAACATGTCATAGATTAAGTTTTTGGGAACTTGGCCAAAAAATCACAGATTTCTAGAAGGCATGAAAAGCAAATGTTTGTGATTGGACGTACCCTTGAAAGGTATTTGCATTCTGCTGAACTGGAGAACTGGTGTAACTCTATGTAAACTTTTATCCCAATCATTCCACGGGGTGCTGGACAGCAGCTCCTACTGGCCAGTTCTGGTATTGCAGCCCAACTACACAGGGTGTGGGGGTTACCGATTTTAAGGAAGAGAACTGAATTTGTACATTAGGAACCCTGTGGTAAGGAATGCACACTGCCAAGTGTAAAGTAGCAAGGGATGGCTTCCCAGGATGAATAAGAGACTGGAGTGTCTCCGAGGGATTCTTTACTTTCTCAACAAATCTCAAGATCATCTTTCTAGGCAAAAAATTTAGCTGAATCTATTTCTAGAATACTTTATTTAAGAAGTACTTTTATGGGCTGGTGAGGTGGCTCAGCGAGTAAGAGCACCGACTGCTTTCCGAAGGCCGTGAGTTCAAATCCCAGCAAGCACATGGTGACTCACAACCACCCATAGTGAAATATGATGCCCTCTTCTGGTGTGTCTGAAGACAGCCATAGTGTGCTCACTTATAATAATAAATAAATCGTTGGGCCAGAGCAAGCAGGGACTGAGCGATGGGGCTGACCAGAGTGAGCAGGGTTGACCAGAGCGATCAGAGGTCCTAAAGCCAATTCCCAACAACTACATGAAGGCTTACAACCATCTGTACAGCTACAGTGTGTACTCATATACATAAAAATAAATAAATAAACCTTTTTTTTTTAAAGTACTTTTGCACGCCTTTAATCCCAGCACTTGGGAGGCAGAGAAAGGAGGATTTCTGAGTTCGAGACCAGCCTGGTCTACAGAGTGAGTTCCAGGACAGCCAGGGCTACACAGAGAAACCCTGTCTCAAAATACCAAAAAAAAAAAGTGCTTTTATTATTTGGTGTGTATGGGTACTTTGCCTCCAGGTATGCCTCTGTATCACTTGCATAAAATAACAGTGGAGGCCAGCAGAGGGCATTAGACCCTCATGTGGGTGTTGAAAATTGAACCCAGATCTTCTGGAAGAGCAGCTAGTGCCCCATTATAATCACTGAACCATCTCTCTAGCCCCCGGAGAGTAATCTTACCACAAAATTCTGAAATGAAAGTGAATTTTAAAATTGTATTTTCACAAATATTTTATGAAGTGATTTCATTTATTTGAGAACAAATGCTTTCAAGCAGGAAGTGGTAAACAGTAGACAGCCACCAGGCTGCTGTGTAAGGTGAGCTTTCTAAGCACATGGTTGAACCAGAGACAGCACAGAGTCTAGGCTGCACAGGGTCACTGAGTGACTATGGATGTTTTAACTTTCATCTCTGGCTGAGAGAGATCGAGAATTCATTTTTCCAAAATAATGGTCATGACTCAGTTTCTATTGATTCTTTTGTAAACTGAAATGTAAAGGTTCAAAAGACGTTGAAATAGCTTACTTTATTGTTCCAGTTTCCTTCCTTCCTTTCTTTCTTCCTTCTTTCCTTTCTTCCTCCCTCCCTCCCTCCCTCCCTCCCTCCCTCCCTTCCTTCCTTCCTTCCTTCCTTCCTTCCTTCCTTCCTTCCTTCCTTCCTGATAGATCAGCCTGGAAGTTGCTATATGTAGACCACCAGGTTGGCCTTGAACTCATAGAGATCTACTAGCTTCTGCCTCTGAATCTTACTCAAGGAGCAATGGTTCCTGCCTAAGGATTGGTCTCAGCAACATGGAAAATCAGGTTGTCTCAAGCGACAGGTTAGAGCTGGTTGTTTTTTGCACTTTGCCTATAATCTTAGCACGACACAAAGAGAAAGCAGGGGTTAGCCACGTATTCCAGGCTAGCCGGGGATGCGTTCAAGATTCCGTCTCAAAAATTGTAAGCCCTCAGAATAAGGAATAAGGCGATGGTGCGCATCCTTAGCACAGCAGAGATGCGCATCTGCTCGGCTCTGGTCCACATCACCACCCTCCCTCGAAGTGGTTGAGTTTAGGTTTCAGCCCTCAGGAAAACACTTCAGAAAGACCATCTGTGGAAATAAAGGATGTTCCCAACCTCCAATCAGAGTTGGAATTAGGGCAAATGCCCCAGGGCACCAGAGCAAGGTGAGAGACCGTGACATTAGAGTCCAACTTTTTTTTTCAGCTGTTTTACTCCCCTGTGTGCACTTCCTGATGCTCCCTAGCCTCATTCCCAGCACACCTCAAGGCCTAAGGCTATGTGAGCTCCAGCTGGGGGCCTTGCAGCTCCAAGTTTGACCTATTGACCCTGAGCACCATTAACACTCAGGTGTTACTAGCCAGGCTGAATGTCAGTCCCGGCAAAGCTAAAGCTACTAACTCAGATTCTGAATCGGCAAGGTCTGCAGCCACGTACAAGAACAGACAAGCTTAAGTTCGATGGTTCCAGCTGGGCTGGGCCTCCTCTTCCTCCTCCTCTTCCTCTTGCTCTCCTTCCTTTCTACTCGCTTTCTTCGTGACAAAGTCTTTTTATGTAGCATAGGCTGACCCCAAACTTTGAATCTTTGTGCCTAAGCACCAAGTTCTGGGGTTATAGACATGTACCAACCACTATGACTGATCCTACTCGGTCATGTCTAAGGAGCAGATCCCCCCCCCCCCTTTCTTACGCACATGTCTGTAGGTTAGAGCTTAACATCTAGTGTTGCCTTCCCCCACACCTTGTTTCTGTACAGAGGCTCTCACTGAACCCAGGGCTCACAGATTCAGCTATACCAACTGACCAGTGAGCTACAGTGACCCCACATGCCTCCATGGCTCAGTACTGGGATTATAGGCAGATACCACTGCTGCACCTAGCCTTTAAATGTGGGTGCTGAGAGTCAAACAGGCTTCATGTTTATTTGGCAGGCACTTTACCTGGACCCCCATTTTTTGTTTGTTTGATTGGTTGGTTTTATTTTGCCTTTTTTTTTTTTTTCTAGATAGGGTTTCTCTGTGTAGCCCTGGCTGTCCTGGAACTCACACTGTAGACCAGGCTGGCCTTGAACTCAGAAATCTGCCTGGCTCTGCCTCCCACGTGCTGGGATTAAAGGCGTGCACCACCACGGCCCAGTTCCCTATGTCTTTCTTTAAATCTCTCCTTGATGTCTAGGCATTTTAAGCACACTTGGTGCCTGGAAATCCCCGTTCTGCTTTCAAACAGGCTCAATTTACAGGTTACAATTAATAAGTCACCGTGGGGAGAATACAATATAAAAATTTAGGGCTGGCTTGAAGGCTTTTGCCACTGAGGACTACACAGGTGCATGGGTGTGTATACCCCACCCCCAAGTCGTTTTTGAAGTCTAACCACCCCTCCTGGCCTCCCCAGTACAAGTACACAGACGTGCTTGTCTTCCACACACACCATCCTCTTTCTCCCCATCATCTTGGTCCCAGTTACCCTCATCTCCAGCAGGCTCCTGCCTCACACTTGTATTCCTGCAGTTGTCAGAGGGACTAGTTTCGTTAGAATGTAAGTGGCCACACCATGTCCCTGCTTTAATGGTCCAGTAATGTCTGGGGATTTTATAGCAAATGTGAAGTTTTTGGTATGTTCTGGAAGGTTCTGGATATACTGCCTCACCTCTCTCTGTCTCTGTCTCTCTCTGTCTGTCTCTGTCTCTCCCTCTCCCTGCCCCCCCTCCTGTGTTTGAATGACACTGTTCCACCAGTCTAGACACCTGCCCATTCTAGCCCTGTGCAGGTAGAGTATCGACACCCCAGCTGGTGCCTCTTGACTGCACACGCCCATCCCCTCCTAGGCTTTGTTTTCTCAGGAGGCTTCTAGCTATCGTGAATTTGTTTGTAACCTGGGCAGGGGTTGGTCATCCAAACCCCTAGGCACACAACAGATTCTGTGTAAGTATTTGTTGAATGAATGCTTGAGTATTAGATATTGTATTTCAGGAATTGCCAGTGTAATCAGACAATGAATTCTAAATTACACATGCCCCTCCTCCACTTCCATTAGGACCTTTTATTTTGTTAGTTTTTACCCTACATCTTCCTCACTCCTGTGCGGGCTAGAGTTACCTAAATTCAGGAATTAAATCTTATCAATTCAGTCTCTCCACTTTGTCAAGAGATTGTGTCAATCAGAGCTCGATCCTGAGCTGGGAAGATGGCTCAGTGGGTAGAGTGATTTAAGTGATTCTGAGCAAGAATGAGGACCAGAGTTCAGACATCCATTACTCTTGTAAAGCCAAGGGCAATAATGCTTGTCTGTAATCCCAGCACTCCTGCGAGAGGAGAGGCAGAGGCCACAGAATCCCTGAAAGCCTGTGGACATCTAGGCTGGAGTGCACAGTGGCCACAACAGGCTTAGTCTCAATCAAGGGGGAAGTCAAGGACCAATAACAGAGGTTGTCCCTTTTATGTCCATGTACAAGTTATGGCATGTACATGCCTGTGATCACAATCGTCCACAAACCCACCACCAGTACAGAGTTGGGGGTTTTTGTTTGTTTGTTTGTTTGTTTGTAATCAGAGTGATCTCACCTCAGGTTTTTCTCTGCCCGAGTTCAGGGAGTGTTCGGCTGGCTTGGAGTTGCTGTGGCCTGAGTAGAGCCAAGTAGGGTCCCAAGCTGTCCAAGAGGAAGGGTCGCTGGCTTTTAATTAATGCTGCCCGGGTCACAGCTCTTCAATAGGGTCTATGAGATGGAACCTGAAATTCTTTAATCATCTGGGAAAATTCCCAGTTTAGAAAGCTGCTGTCATATTCCTGAGCTCGCTTTATTCTTAGCTCCGAGTTCTGGGCCCTCCTCTCTCCACACTTGTTCTTCATTTTCTCCATCTCCTTCACAATACACGACTCCCTCTGAACTGAATTCCTAGGGTTTGCAGAGGAGGTGCTTCAGGTGGCATGGACTTGTTCTTCTTCTGCCTCCTCAGTGACCATCAACAATGGTAATTCTGTCACTGCAGAGCAGGAGGGCCTAGGGTGGCCTGTGGGAATGGGAGACGGTTTTCGAGAGTTTGTGGGCACAGATAGCTCCACCTCCAATCCATTTCATTCTCCTGAGCAGGGATTCGAACTTCTGAGACAGTGGACATGTGAGTGGAGTGGCTTCGGAGGCCTTCTCTTGGAGCTGGAATTTTGGAGTTGACTGATTGGCATTTTTGCTTCAGGATGGTTATATTTTCCCGCAGTGGCAGACTGTCCTTCGGTTGTAAGGGAAGAAGCTGTAAGAGCTCTGGGTTTATTGCAGCCACATCATCAATATCAATCTCTTTGCCTTTTGTGGTACCTCCTTTGGTCCATTCCACTGAAACAGGATTTCTTCAAGCTCACTGTGCTTGTTGGCACTATGAATTAAGCCATTGCTGCGTTGAATGTCGATGGAGAGACCAGGAAACAATTGTGCATGAAACGACTCCATGGACTCAGGAACAACAACGGATTACACAAATGCAAGAAGCTTGGAAACCACCAATACTAATACTGCTAATACTACTACGGGTACTACTGCGCGTTGGCCACGCCTCTTTTCATCTGCGCGCTGTATGCTGGCCCCAGTCGGCTCCGTTCAGACCTACCCCGACCCGTGTGCGCTCTTCACTTACAACACTTGCCCCGGTTTTGGCACTCATCACTTACAGCACAGTTTTTTTACAACAGGCGGGCCAGGGAAGACCTGGCTGGGAGATTGCTCCAGAGGGACAGGGGAGAAGACAAAGCCCCACCACCTCTCCACCTCCTGAAGCATGTGATGCTGACACACGGGGAGAGATGGAATGTGAGGGGGACCCTGAACTACAGGTGGTGGTTTGTGTAAGCAGCACCTGCTGCTGTGACATCCCTTACTTGCACACAGCGCTGGGTGCCAGGTTGAGCAGCCATCAGTGTGAGCCTGTCCACCATAGCCAAGGTGTGGCCATGACAGCCAGAATAACCTTGGACTTCAGGCAACCAGAGAGTGCAGTCAGCGCCTTAGGCAGAGGCAGGAATTCAATGCTCAGAGTACTGGGACAGCCTGGGGCCACCCTGCCTCCATGTCTCCAACATCCTGGTACCATGGGTTTGCACTTGGCCTGCACTCCGAAGATGACTCCTCATTGTTTTGAAAACCAGTCAATGAAAAAGATAATTTCCCTAATTGCGTTAAAAGGGTCTCATTCTTACCTTCCAACTATTTGTTTGTATTGTGTACACGTCTGTGTCACGTAGAATCCTTCAGGAGCAGCCTACTTTTTTGACAGTTTTTTTTTGTTTTGTTTTTGTTTAGTTTAGTTTTGTTTTGTTTTGAGGTAGGGTTTCTCATTGGCTTGGAATTTGCCAAGTAGACTAGGCTGGCTGGTCAGAGAGCCCTGAGAATCTGCCTGCCTTCCCTCCCTGAATTTGCTAGTGCTGGGATCACAAACATGCCTGTCTTCTTAAAAACATTTTTTTAACCTGTATGTATGTATGTATGTATGTATGTATGTATGTATGTATGATGTATGTATGTATTTAAAGATTTGTTATAGCTAGGCAGTAATAGCACACAGCTTAATCCCAGCACTCAGGAAGCAGAGAGAAGTGGAGGCTAGCCTTGTCTACAGAACAAGTTCTAGAAAAGCTAGAGATATATTAAAAAAAAAAAACTGTCTTAAGCCACTCCCTACAAAAGATTTTATTTCTAATGTATTTATATGTACAGGTGTGTTTTTATGTAGGTATGTACATATGAGTGCACATGCCTGCAGAGGCCAGAAGAGGGCATTGGATCCCCTGGAGTTGGGCTTACAGGTGTTTGTGAGCCACCTCACATGGAAGCTGGGTCCCAACTCAGGTCTTCTGCAAGAGCTGAGCCATCTCTCCAGCCCCATAAATTGATCTTTAGTTTTGATTTGTTTTTGAGAAGAGGTCCCACTTTGTAATCCTGGCCAGCCTGGAACTCACTATGTAAACCAGGCTGGCCTCTGTCTGATAGAGATCCTCCTGCCCTTATGCCCTAAGTATTGTCATTAGAGGTGCCACCATACCCAGAAAGTTTCTTCTGTTAAAACAATTGTGTTCTTATGTAATCCAGTATCATATAAAATGAATATACATAGTATAATTTATGCTTGGTGAGTTAGATGTCAGGAAGGCAGAAGGCTCAGAAAAAATGCATGAGGGAGAGGGAGAGGGACAGAGGGACAGAGGGAGAGAGAATATGCTGGAGTGTTGGGGCAACCAAGTTTAGGATTTCACTGCTGGAAACAGAGGTTTCAGGAAGTAGAAGAGAAAAGAGAAGGTTATGAACTTGGAGGAGGAGCTTGGCAGTGACATAAGCAATGGGCGGAGTGAGGAGCTTCTAGGGGTAAGGCTAGACCTCAGTACAGAGTCCTTACTCTTCTGATCTTCTCACTCTTTTTGAGATGTGTACCATCTCTTCTGCCTTCAGGCTTCCGTCTGGTCCCTTGTGGTTGTAAACAGGCCTTTTAAGTTGGTTGAAGAGCCTCTCCTTTAAACTCACTATTGAGACAATCTACTCCACTCTGTGGAGAGTAGGAACAGTCTTTAGCCTTGTGTGGCTTCTTGGAGTCGCTCTCCTTGGTGCTGGCTGTTTGGCCACTAGGAAGTTTCCGGCGGTCATAGGCAAAAGGTGTTTAATTGCAGACTCGCGAGGATGCCTCCCTCCGCACACAGCTGAGTGCGGCCAGTGTGACTTTTTCTTCCTTCTTATAAACATCTCAGTGACTTTCTTCATTCTAGTTATGTCTCAACAGTGACTTTTTCCACTCTGGTAACATCTCACAACAGCTTCTGGAGCCTGCCCCAGGCTCCCATGTCTGCCTCTTTTAGTCTGAGGAAAGCACCTGGCGTGTGCTTTTTAGGTCTTCTGTTTCAAGATTGCAAATTGCCTTTGGGCATTAAAAAAAAAAAAAAAAAACCACACACACACACGCACACACACACACATTTACTATTTTTCTTCCTAAGAATCTTGGTCCTACACACATTGTTTGCTGTCTGCACCTAGAAACAATTTCAATAACATGTGAGTATTTCATTTATTAAATATATTACACCTAATTTCCCAAACTTTTGACAGAAGGTGAAGTCTGTATATCGGTTTTTTTTTTGTTGTTGTTGTTTTTTTGTTTTGTAGCCCCTCAAAAAGCTTTCTTTCTTTCTTCTTCCTTTCTTCTTTTAAGCTTGTGTAAAGGCCATACAACTCAGGTATCACACAATTTGCCCATTTAAAGTGTGCCTTCCAAGAGTTTTCAGTACGGCTATAGAGTTGCGTCACTGTCAGCAGAATTGACCACAGATTGACCACAGAACGTTATGAACACGTGAAAAAAAAAAAAACACAGAGTCATGAGGTGTCATTTTTCATTCTCTTCCTCTTCTGAACCTCCCCCTACTCCCAGAAATCATTTATCTGCTTTCTGCATCTTACTATAATTAAATGGATTCATCAATATTTCCTCCTTCCTTCTCCCTGCTAACTGTTCAAGCCACTGAGGACTGCCACTCAACTTCCTACTTCAGTGACATCAACTTTAAAATTAAACATCGATCAATTGATGATTGATTGATTGATTGGGGTATGGCTGAGTATAAAGTCAGAGGAGAGTTTTTGGAAGAGTCCCCTTCCATCCTGCGGGTTCTGGGACTCAAGCTTAGGTTTTCAGGCTTGGTGGTAAGTGCGTCTATCCACTGAGCCATCTTCTGGGCCAGTATAAACTATTTTAAACAACACTTGTCTCTTTAAGGGTGACAGTCTCCATGTTTGTTCGAGTTTTTTTTTTGCAAATTACACGTTTTTACCTTTTTCTGTATGAGCCAATAGTATCCCAGAGTGTTCCACTTCACTCCCCATTCGTCTTATTTTTAGAAAGATTGGATTTAAGTTTGTCTTATGTGTATGTGTGTTTTGCTTTTGTGCATGCAGGTAAGCACACCATACAGTTGCAGTGCCCGCAGAGGGCAGAGGAGTGTGTCAGATCCTGGAACAGGTGGGTGAGAGTGCTTCACGGGTGGTAGGAACTTAACTATGTCCTCTGCAAGCGCAACAAGTGCTCTCAACCAGTTAGCCAAATTCCCAGCCCCCCACTCCTTTTTTTTTGATGGCACTATATTTTGGCTATTGCCTAAACAAGGAAGTTCAGACATCTCAATTTACATACCGCACCCATTCCCTTTGGATTGCTGCAGTTTTAGTTCTATGGATTTTGTTTGGTTTTAAGTAGGTTTGTGTGTGTGTGTGTTTTGTTTTGTTTTGTTTTTGTAGTATTGAGGATTAAACCCAAGGCCTTAGACATGGTAGGTGAGCACTCCAAGTGAGCCACAACCATAGCCCCTGTTTAATTTAATATTTAGTATTTTTTCTTTAAAAAATATTATTATGTGTGTACGTGTGTAATGGGAAAAGGGCATGCCCCAGTGCCCGTGGAGTTAGTCCTCTTCTCTTACCACTCTGTGGATTCCAGGCACCAAACCCAATGGCCAGGCTTGTGTGGCAAGCATCTTCATGCTCTAAGTCATCCTGGTCTATATTTTTTTATTTTTTGAGAAACTATTTTCCCATAGTGATGAAACTAATGTATATCCCCAGAAGCACTGTGTGAAAGTCACCCGTTCTCTGTATTCTTGCTGATCTGTGTTGCTTTTGAGTCCTAGAAAATTCCTATTCTAACTGAAGTGAGCTGATATCTCAGTTATTCTGACTTGTGTTTCTCTGATAATAATAATGATGTATGTATATACATACATATGTATATATATGTATATATACACACACACTAGAGGAAGTCACAGGGTAATGATTCACGACATTGGTTTGGACAATGAGTTTTTTAATATCTTCAAAAAGCATTTGTAATAGAGCATATCTATAATCCCAGTTCTCTCTCACACACACACAGACACACACACACACACATATACACATATATACACATGCCTATTGGCCCTTTGTGTATCTTCTTTGGGAAAATGACTATTTGGGAATGTGACTCTTTTTCAGTTGGGTTATTTGCTCTCTTGTTATTCTTTAGGTTCCTTATGCATAGTTGACTCTTTTTTCCCATTATGTTTATTGACTCTTCACTTTGTTGACTGTTTTTGGTTTTTGTTTGTTTGCATTGCTTTGCTTTGTTTGGCTAGGAAAAGTTCTTTAGTTTGATGTCCACCCATAATCCCATTGTTGCTGTTACCCACTTCACCCCCTGTTTGAGACAGGAGCTTTCTGTATAGCCTCAGATGGCTCCAAACTTGGCATCCTCCTGCCTCAGCTTCCTGAGAGCTGGGGTTATAGATATGCTTTATTACAAATGCTCTGTTACAAATCTTTTTTGAAGACATTAAAAAACTCATTGTCCAAACCAATGTCATAAATCCCTGCCCTGTGACTTCTTCTAGTTCATTATTTTGGGTCTCACCTTTGAGTTTGTAGTCAATCTCAAGTTGACTTTTGTGAAAGTTAAGATGTAAGGGTTGAATTATTCTGCATGTCCAGTTTTCCCAACACCATTCCATGAAAGTAACCCCAGCCCAGTATGTGTCCTTTGTTGACATATGCCTGGCAGTAAATGTACAGATTATTTCCTGGGCCTTCTCCCTTACATTGGGTTTTACATCTGTTTTCATGAGACTACTTTGCAATTTTCATTACTGAGGGGTTTTATTTTATTTTGTTTTGTTGAGATGGAGGTTGTTTCTTTTGTTTTTGAGACAGGGTATCACAATGTAGCCTTTAACTTGCTACATAGAGCAGTCTGGTCGAAAACTCACAAAGATCCACCTGCTTCCGCCCCCTAAGTGCTGGAAGTAAAGGCTTGCACAGCCATGCCTGGCTTATTACTGTGGTTTTGGAGTATATTTTGAAGTTAGGTAGCATGAAGGCTTTCTACTACTCTTTCCTGGCCCTGTTTGTTGTTCATTGTGATCGTTTGAACAAGAAATGTCTCCCATAGACTTGGGTGTTTGAATCCTTGGTCCCCAGTTGGTGGTCCTGTTTGGGGAGGGTTAGATGGTATAGCCTTGCTGGAGGGAGCTCACTTGAGGTGAGCTTTGAGATTAAAAGCCTTGGCCACTTCCAGTCCACACTCTGCTTTATGGTTTCCTTTGAAGATGTGAGCTTGCTCAGTTCTTTATGGCTTCTGCTTCCTGTCATTATTTCCCTGCTGTGATGCACTCTTATTCCTCCAGAACCACAAACCAAGACTAAGTGCTGCTTCTGAAAGCTGCCTTTGGTCAAGATGTTTTGTCATTGCATCAGAAAGTGACTAATACATCTGTTTTGGTCTTTGCTGCCAACCTGACTGGCGCACGTGCACACGCATACACACACACACACACACACACACACACACACATACCACACACACACAACTCTCTGGGTGTGTCTCAAAGGATGCTTCAGAAAGATTTTACTGAGGTTGAAGTGCGTGTGGGAGGCACCCTCCATGGACTGAGGTCCAGGACTGGATACAAAAGAGAAAGTGAGTTGAGCATCAGCAGTCAACTCTCTCTGCATCCTGGCTATGAACACAGTAGGGTCAACTATCCCATGCTTTGATGCCATGCCACCTCTACCATGAAGACCAGACCCTAAAGCTGTGCCCTGAATTCACCTTTCCTCTTGTATGTTGCTGCTTATCAGATATTTTGTCACAGAGATGAGAAATGCCATTACTAAAGAGGTTCTCAAACACGTTGGTCACAATTCCTTTGTGGTCTAACAACCTTTTCACAGGGTTCACCTAAGATGTCCGGAAAACAACAGAGATTTATGTTATGATTCACAACAGTAGTCAAATTACAGTTATGAAGTAGCAATGAAAATAATCTTGTGGTTGAGGTCACCACAGCATGAGGAACTGTATTCAAGGGTTGCAGCCTTAGGAAGGTTGAGAACCACTGAGTTAATGCAACTGCTTTGGCTGTTCAGTGTCCTTTTTAGTTCTGTACACCTTTCAAGACTACATTTTCAGCCGGGCAGTGGTGGTGCATGCCTTTAATCCCAGCACTTGGGAGGCAGAGGCAGGTGGATTTCTGAGTTCGAGGCCAGCCTGGTCTACAGAGTGAGTTCCAGGACAGCCAGGGCTATACAGAGAAACCCTGTCACAAACAAACAAAACTATATTTTCTGGGTCGGCGAGATTGCTCAGGGGATAAGGTTGCTTGCCACACAAGCCCTGTGGCCTGAATTCAATCCCTGGAACCAGCATGCAGGTGGATGGAGTTCTGACAACTTCGGAGTGGTCTTGTGACTTGCGCATGCGTGCTCTGGAATGTGTGCTCCCCTCTCGTCGGCCCCATACACACGCAGAGAGAGTAATAAGTGACTAATAGGTAATTTTGAAAAGATTACTTTTTACTATTCCTGTGAAGACTGTTATTGATATTTTTATAGGAACTGCAATGGATCGGTAGGTTTCTTTGGGTTATATGATTATTTTAGCAATATTCATTTTTCCAGTCCACAAATGACTTATCTGCGTTTTCTACCACTTCTTTTACTGGTGTTTTCTCATCTTCAGCAGAGAGTCTGTTTGCTTCCTTGGCTAAATTTCCCCTTAAATGATTTTCTCTCTGTAGTTATTGTAAATAGGATTGTTTTCCTTCTCATGTAATTTACCATTATATTTTTGTATGTTGATCTTTATATTCTACATTGACTGACTTTATTAGTTCAAATGACTCTTTAGTGAAATCTTTAGGACTTTCTATATATGAAATAATGTCACCTGCAAACAGAGACAATTTTATATCTTCTGTTGCAGTTTGCAGCCCCTTTATTTCTGTCTTCTGCCGAGGTATTCTGGCTAGTACTGTTAGTATTATGATGAATAGAAGTAATTTTAAAGTGAGCATTCTTGTCTAGTTCCAGAACCTAGAGAGAAAACTGCCCCATGCCCCGCCCTGTCAGTATGACATTAGCTGTGGTTTGTCCTGCATGGTCTTTAGAGCTGACGTGTGTCCATGGGCTCGCACTGGTTTGGTTTGTGAGTTTTTATTATGAATGGGCATTGGAGTTCGTCAGATGTCCTTTCTGTGGATATTATCCTATGGCTTTTGCATGTTATTCTGTAATATGTCACATTTGCTCATTTGTTTATGCTGAACCACCTATTCATCCCTAAGATAAATTTCACTTGATAGTGGTGGATGCTTTTTTTTTTTTAATTTACTTTTTTGTTGATGAGTTTCTAGGAGTGTAGTTGAATTTGATATGGTAATATCTTTTTTAAAGTGTGTGTGTATGTGTGTGTGTGTGTGTGTGTGTGTGTGTCTGTGTATTTTCTATGGCAAACATATAGAAGACAACTTATGGGAATCGGCTCTCTTCTTCCACCATGAGAGTCCTGAGGATGAAATTCAGGTCATTTATCTACTGAATCATCTCACTGTCCCTTGCCAATATTTTGCCCCCACTAAGGACTTTCATGCCTCTGTTTATTAGGGGTGCAGGTCGATAGTTTTCTTACCCATGCTGGCCTCACAGAGGGAATTTGGAAGAGAGGATTTCTCCCCAGTTCTTAGGATGGTTTATGAAAAATCAGTGCTAATTTCTCTCATGGAAGATGTTTTCATTACGATTCAATCTCGTTGCTTGTTCTGGTGTTTTATTTTGTTTTGTTTTCAATTCACTCTTTTTTTTTTTTTTTTTAAAGCAGAAGAGTAAATCTTTATTCTGTCATGGAGCTTGAAACAATATGGGGGTCACATGGAGGCTGAGGTGAGGAAAGAACATCATTTTACATAAGAACATGTGGCCTGGTGGGCTGAGTAGGCAGTAGGCTTGGTAGATTTAAATTTTAATACTTGGGAAAGTGAAGAATATTGACAACTCTGCAAATTGAAGTCAAATTTTTAAGCAGCATAAAAAACCTTTTTGTAGTTTTAGTCTAAATGTATGTACAGTTTGAAGTTATCAGGAAGAGCACTATAGTTTTCCATGTTTCTGTAGGAATATAATTTTTCCTCTATGAAGCATACAGGTTTTGTTTTGTTTTTTGTTTGTTTTTCTTTTTTTAACTTTTATTGCATTATGATGAGAAAAGTTACATGATTTCAATTTATCTGAATTTGTTAACATTTAAAAACTTATTTTATTTTATTTTTTTTGAAACTTTTTATTAGATATTTTCTTTATTTACATGTAAATTTTCCCTTTCCCAGGTTCCCCTCCAAAAAACAAACAAACAAACAAACAAAAACAAGAACAAACCCCTTTTGCCTCCCCCCTCCCCATGCCTGCCACCCCACCCTCTCCCACTTATTGGCCCTGGCATTCCCCTACACTGGGGCACAAAACCTTCACAAGGCCAAGGTCCTTTCCTCCTATTGATGATCGAATTAGCGATCCTCTACTATACACATGCTGCTAGAACATTCAGTCCCACCTGTATAGTCCTTGATTGGTGGTTGGGTCCCTGGGAGCTCTGAGGGTACTAGTTAGTTCATATTGTTGTTCATCCTAAGGGGCTGCAAACCCTTCAGCTCCGTAGAACCTTTCTCTAACTCCTTCATTGGGGACAGTGTACTCAGTTCAATGAATGGCTGTGAGCCTCTACATCTGTATTAGTCAGGTATTGTCAGAGCCTCTTAGGAGATAGCTATATGCTTGTCCTTCCTTCAGTCTCTGCTCCATAGTTAATCTCTGCCACTCCTTCTGTGGGTGTAAAAACATATTTTAAGTAAATAGAATTAAATCACATTCTTGTTTCCCTTTTGTACCCCAACTCCTCCCAGAGACCCCCCCTTCAATACCTACAATATCTTTTTTGTCATATTCCTTAAAATTTATAAAATAAACAAAATTTATAACAATAAAAACAAATATTATAAAAGTTGTTTGATAAAAAACAACAATCAGTTCAACAGTCTTATGTAGATGCTCATCTACAGCAATAGTGAAAATACATTGTTCTCAATATAAATTTTAAATAACTCCAAACATATTAACTGTATGTTTCAAAATAATACATCACTGCTAGTATTTTCTTAAATGAACATAAATATATAAAGTCTTTTTGTTCGTTTCGTATTTAGTAGAGTTTAAAATCTTGGCTCTTACTGTGGTACAAGCCCAAAATAAGAACAATTTTTAGACATTGGATTTCATTGTAATAAGGCTATACTTCAATGACCCTCACATCACCAAAAGATTCACCAACTGTTTCAATGAACAATGGTTCTGCTAGGAGGGTGGCACAGACATTAGATGAGGGTAAGAATCTGGTTCATTGGCTGTGATAATTTTGAAAAACATTCATCTCAGAGAAAGAGTAACTTATAAAGTCCTCTTCTACAAACTTGATACAAGAGTTACAAACGTCAGGCAAAGCATTCAATCTCACTCTTTGTTGTTCTCTTACAAGCAACCTCCCTAGTTAATTGTTTATGTTTCTTTTGGCTGTATAAATAATTTTGAAATATGTAAGCTTTTCTGAAAACCATAGTATAGTGTAAAAACATGAACTAAACAATACTACTAATAGAGAGGCTGAGATAGGAGAAGCAAGATTTTAAGACCCTTATGTTGTACACAGCCAGACACTGTCACGAACAATCAAGCTGAAAGTGTATATAGATTGTAAAATATTGGACCTATTTCTCCAACTACCAAATTACAGAGATCATTGGATGACAACCAACACATTTCTAATTCCTCATATTATTGGATTTCAATCGATTAGGATATGTTGGTAACATTAATTTTCATATTAAGATATTAAGAAAAAGTAATTGTGACTTCTTGTTATTTTTGTTGTTAGAAGTGGAATTAGGTTTGTCTGGATTTGTTGAAAAATTACTTTCTTGCTTCTTCTAGGGTGTAGTTTTGCTCTTATGTTGGTGTTTTCCATCTATTATCCTTTGTAGGGCTGGATTTGTGGAAAGATATTGTGTAAATTTGGTTTTGTCATGGAATATCTTGTTTTCTCCACCTATGGTAATTGAGAGTTTTGCTGGGTATAGTAGCCTGGGTTGGCATTTGTGTTCTCTTAGGGTCTGTATGACATCTGCCCAGGATCTTCTAGCTTTCATAGTCTCTGATGAGAAGTCTGGTGTAATTCTGATAGGCTTGCCTTTATATGTTACTTGACCTTTTTCCCTTACTGCTTTTAAAATTCTTTCTTTGTTTAATGCATTTGGTGTTTTGATTATCATGTGACAGGAAGAATTTCTTTTCTGGTCCAGTCTATTTGGAGTTCTGTAGGCTTCTTGTATGTTCATGGGCATCTCTTTCTTTAGGTTAGGGAAGTTTTCTTCTATAATTTTGTTGAAGATATTTACTGGCCCATTACATTGGGAGTCTTCACTCTCTTCTATACCTATTATCCTTAGGTTTGGTCTTCTCATTGAGTCCTGGATTTCCTGGATGTTTTGGGTTAGGAGCTTTTGCTTTTTGCATTTTCTTTGACTGTTGTGTCAATGTTTTCTATGGTGTCTTCTGCCCCTTCTCTTGTATTCTGTTGGTGATGTTTGCATCTATGACTCCTAATTTCCTTCCTAGGTTTTGTATCTCCAGGGTTGTCTCTCTTTCTGATTTCTTTATTGTTTCTATTTCCATTTTTAGATCCTGGATGCTTTTGCTCATTTTCTTCACCTGTTTGATTATGTTTTCCTGTAGTTCTTTAAGGGATTTTTGTGTTTCCTCTTGAAGGGTTTCTAGCTGTTTACCTGTGTTCTTCTGTATTTCTTTGAGGGTGCTATTTATGTCTTTCTTAAAGTCCTGTATCATCACCATGAGAAGTGATTTTATATCTGAATCTTGCTTTTCTGGTGTAATGGTGTGTCCAGGACTTGCTATGGTGGGAGAATTGGGTTCTGATGATGCCAAGTGACCTTGGTTTGTGTTGTTTATTTTCTTATGCTTCCCCCACCCCTCTGCCATCTGGTTATCTCTAGTGCTACCTGCCCTTGCTAAATCTGACTGGAGCCTGTCCTTCCTGTGATCCTGGTTGTGTCAGAACTCTTCAGATTCAAGCTGTCTCTGTGATCCTGGGCTTGTTAGAGCACCTGGGAGTGCAGCTTCCTCTGGGTGTTGTGGGACTGGCTCTGGAACTTGAGGCCAAGGTCTGCTCAGGACACCAGCCCGGAGAGACTGGAAGGAACCAGAGCCACTGGGCTGGTGGAGTTCCTGTGTGCCTGGTCCCACAGGTCCCAGTTACTGCTGGTGTCTCGACAGATGTTGGGTCCTCCTCATCTAGTCTATAGTCCAACTCTCAACAATGGTCAGCAGCAGCCGTGAATGGAAGTCCAAGGATCTAGCAGTTGCTCAGTCCCACAAGGCAAGCAGGCAAAAAAAGAGAGCTTCAATTCACTCTTGTTATATTGTGGCTATCCAAGAATTTACCCACTTTCTAGGTTTTTTGTTTGTTTGTTTTTGGTTTGTTGGTGATTAATTGTTTATGGTAGGTTTATGACCCTTTGTATTTCTATAATAACTGTTATGTGTGTTTTTTTGCTGACTATTTTCAAGTCTTCTACATTTTCTCTTTTACTTAGTCTAGCTAATAATTTCTCCTTTTTGCTCATAGTCTTAAAAACTGCTCTGTTAAGTTGATCTATTGTCTTTTTTTAGACTTTTAATTTACTTATTACCTTTTTGATCTTCTTGTACTGATTTGGTTTTTTGATTCTTTCTAATCAATCCCTGGCTATCTAGTTGCATAGTGGAAATCATCAGGCTTCCTGAGGGCTTCCTTAAATACTTATGATACAAACTGGAGATAGAAACTGGTAGGGAACCCCTAGCAGGAGTCCTGAGAATTTTGTTTTGATCCAGTCTGCAGGACCAGAGGGGAGACCTCTGGTTCCTGGCTCCTCCTTCTCTATTCCCTAAATGAGTACTTTGAGGCTGTAGTCGAGAACAGAGAAACTGGACTAATCACCTTTCCCCCCTCCCCAGGTCTCACACCAGATTCTGCCCAAAGTCCTGTATGAAGCCCCCAAACTAGAAGCTTGGTGATGGCCATATTTCTAGGACCCCTTCTGTCTCTTCCTCCTTGTTAAGCACCCACTGATGAATCTATAATAACCTTTTCCCTGAAACTCAACCTCTATGGCCTGTAAATTTCATTCACTAGATTCAGGACAAAAGATTCTAAAAGTCAATGACTCCAGGTGGTTTTGGGATGCTGTTTGTTAAGTTTTCCAGGACTCTACCCTCTAAGCCAAGCTCAGCAAAGACTAAGAAAGGTCTGGTCACTCTTAGAGACACCTTAGTATTCCAATACTGCCTCTGCTTCACACATGCCTCTTGGGACTGCCTGTCCCCAACACCACAGACTTCGGTGTCAGGTGCTTTCATTTACACTTACCTCAAGAAATTTTTAAACTTCATTTTGAATTTCACTATTGGTCTGTTGGTTGTTCAGGAGACTGGTGTTTAATTTTCAGGTGTTTCTGGTGCTTCCTGCCTGTATTGGTTTTTACTCTTGTAGCATCAAGGTCTGAAAGAATACTTTGACCTTCTCGAATTTGAGGAGACTTCTCTGTGGGCCCACATGTGTTCTGTCACAGTTAACAGACACCATGCCTGGCTTGTGAACTTGCCTTGCTGGCATCTTCTTTCAAAATAGATTTTATTTTTATCTGTGTGTGTGTAGGTGGATATGTACAGGAACATACAGAGGCCAGGAGAGGGTATTGGACCCCCCTGGGCCTGGAGTTACAGGAGCTATGAGCTGCCTATTATGAATGTCGGAAATTAAACTCTAGTTGTTTTAATGCATAGTTGCAGAGAATGTGTAGTTCACATTCCATACCAGGATGAGTATTTTGAAAATGTCGGCTAGATCTGTCTGGCCTAGAGTGCAGGTAAGTATGATATCTCTTGACTTTTCTGGCTATATCATCTGTCTGCTGTTGAGAATGGGATGGTCAGGGGCTGGAGAGATGGCTCAGCCGTTAAGAGCAATGACTGCTCTTCCAGAGGTCCTGAGTTCAATTCTCAGCAAACACATGGTGGCTCACAACCATCTGCAATGGGATCTGATGACCTCCTTTGGTAAGCATGAAGATAGTATACTCATACACATAAAATAAATAAATAAAAAATATTTAAAAAGAGAGAGAGAATGGGTTGTCCGATTCCTTCACTCTTACTGTATTACAATTTATCTCTCCCTATGAATCAACTTATATTTGCTTTATATATTTTACAACTCTTTAGGGCTTGTTTCTTTTTTTCTTTTTTCTTCTTCCTTTTAAAACAGGATCTCACAAATGTAATCCTGGATGGCCTAGAGCTTGCTATCTATGAGGTCACTGGGCTGGCCTCAAACTCTCTGAGCTCTGTCTTGCCGATGCCTCCCAAGTGCTGGAATTAAAGGCATGTGCCACCACCCCTGGCCCTCTGATGTTGAAGTATATATACTTCTAGTAATGGCCTCTGGTCATTTTGTGCCTTTGTTATTATCCAGTGGCTTTCTTGCCTCTTTTTAACAGTTTTTGACTTAAAGGTTTATTTTATTCGTATGAGTAAAACAGACCCTGTTCACTCTGTCTGCCACTTGCTGAGGTACCCTTCAGCTAACCTTCACCTTTACAATATGTGTATCTTTATACCTATTATCCTTAGGTTTGGTCTTCTCATTGTGTCCTGGATGTCTTGGATGTTTTCGGTTAGGAGCTTTTTGCATTTTCTTTGACTATTGGGTCAATGTTTTCTATGGTATCATCTGCCCCTGAGACTCTCTCTTCGATCTCTTGCGTTCTGTTGGTGATGCTTGCATCTATGACTCCTGATCTCCTTCCTAGGTTTTCTAACTCCAGGGTTGTCTCCCTTTGTGATTTCTTTATTGTTTCTAGTTCCATTTTTAGATCCTGGATGGTTTTGTTCATTTCCTTTGCCTGTGTGTTTGTATTTTCCTATAATTCTTTAAGGTATTTTTGTGTTTCCCTCTTAAGGGCTTCTACCTGTTTACCTGTGTTCTCCTATTTTTTTTTTTTTAAGGGAGTTATTTATGTCCTTCTTAAATCATCATCATGAGAAGTGATTGTAGATCCAAATCTTGCTTTTCTGGTGTGATGGTGTGTCCAGGACTTGCTATGGTGGGAGAATTGGATTCTGATGATGCCAAGTAGCCAAGTAACCTTGGTTTGTGCTGCTTATGTTCTTACGCTGCCACCCCCCCCCCCCAATCTAGTTATCTCTAGTGCTGCCTGCCCTTGCTATATCTGTCCTTCCTGTGATCCTTGTTGTGTCAGAATTCCTCAGAATCCAGCTGTCTCTGTGATCCTGTGATCCTGTGATCCTGAGATCCTGGGTATGTCTGAGTTCCCGGGAGTCAAACTGCCTCTGGGACCCTGAGATCCTGGTGTGACCAAGTTCCTGGGATCCTGGGCATGTTAGAGCACCTGTGAGTGGGGCCTCCTCTGCAGAGTTCATGTCCAAGGTAAATCAGCACAGACCAAAAGGAACCCAAGCCACTAGTTGGATGGGGTTCCTGTGTTCCTGGATCCTGCTGGTCCCAGTTACTCCCAGTGATGTTGGAACAGATGCTGTGTCCTCCTCACCTCTGATCCTATGAGCCTGGGTGTGTTAGAGTTCCTGGGAGTCATGGGCAGGGTTGAGGGAAACAGAGCAGACAGGGTTTCCCAGCTTGTCGGGGGTAAGCAGGGGTTCCATATGTATATGGAAAGTCAAATCCATACTTGCATAAGTCAGAGGTATGCGTGGATGTTCCTAAGCATCACTATAAATTCATGTTCCTGAATGGCTCCTTCTAGAATTCATGGTATTTTTCAAATGTCCTAGGCTCCTCAATCAGTCATCCAGCCAAAATGCTAGCACCTTGCCTACCTTGCTCTGCTGAGTCGTTCAAGTTGTAGCTCCTACATCGAGGACTAATCCAACAGAGAAGAGACAGTTGAAGTTATAGGGTTACTCCTCACCTGGCTTGCTCTCCTAGCTCCTCCTAGGGGAGAGGGTGGCCCCATGTATCATGACTTTAAGCTCTACACACGGGTCTTGCTGCTGCGGCCACTGCTGCTACCAAAGAATGGCTTAGGAATGGAGGCATGATTGCTAGAAAACGGGAGCCTTCCAAGGATTAGGAAATCTTTCCCCCTCTCCTCCTGTTTTCTTTTCTTTTCTTTTCTTTCTTTCTTTCTTTCTTTCTTTCTTTCTTTCTTTCTTTCTTTCTTTCTTTCTTTCTTTCTTTCTTTCGGCTTTTTCAAGACAGGGTTTCTCTGTATAGCTCTGGCTGTCCTGGAACTCACTCTGTAGACCAGGCTGGCCTCGAACTCAGAAATCCGTCTGCCTCTGGCTCCCAAGTGCTGGGATTAAAGGCGTGCGCCACCACCGCCTGGCCCTCCCCCATCCCCCATTTTCTAAACAAGAACTCAGAATGGTTCTCCTGGGCCTTTCTGCATCAGCATTATCTAGTCTGAATTGTAGGCAGGGATTTTGCTGGGAGACAAAAGGAGGAAGGCCTAGTAATGCACAGCTCACTTGGTGATGTGTGAGATTCTGTTTATCTTCCACCTGCACATCTCAGAGACTTCAGTTAACTGCTCGTGTGTTGTAAATTACAGGTTTGAGTGGCCGCCTTTGGCTGAGGAGACAAGCTGGTGGTCCTGTGTATCGCTCTGTGAGGACAAGAACTTACATCCTGTCTTTGCAGTTTCTCAAAGTCCCATGAAAACTTACTATTTTAGTTTTTCACATAAACACAAAAACATCACAAATATTCCTCCTGGTATGCGTGCTCTAGCTGTTAGGTATATTTTATATACATTGGTAATTTTTACATATTCTTCATTTCTCTCCCTCCCCCATTCCCACTCCCTCTTTTGGTTGGGGTGGCCCTAAGTTAGCAGGGTTTCACGTAGCCCAGGCTGGTCTTGAACTTCCAATGTGGCTCTCTTAGTTTTCTGTTGCTGTGACGAGATACCAGGGCCAAGGCAACTTATAGAATATATTGGTGCTTATGGTTCCACGGCCGGAAGCATGGCAGCAAGCAGGCAGGCATGGTGATGGAGCAATAGGGGAGTGTTTGCATCCTTATCAGAAAGTAAGATGCAGAGAGAGAGAGAGAGAGAGAGAGAGAGAGAGAGAGAGAGAAAGAGACAGAGACAGAGAGAGACAGAGAGACAGAGAGACAGAGAGACAGAGAGAGAGAGAGAGAGAGAGAGAGAGAGATGTGGTCCGCGCTATTTTCCCGCCGGCAGGAATACACGGACACACACACAGGATCCTTCTGCAGCAAACCTTTATTACCATGTGGCGAGGAGAGAGAGAGCCCTGGACAATGCACTGTTTATATACACCCTGGAGCGGCGTGTTCATCTCTGATTGGCTGTTTGCTCATTACCTCATGAGACGCCTCGGGATAGGCTGTGACTTGGCGCGCTCTGGCCCTAGCACATGCGCAGATGGGCTGAGACTTGGCGCGCTCTGGCCCTAGGCACATGCGCAGACTACGTGTTAAGGGGAGAAGAAACCCGGATGCCGGCGCCATCTTGTAATGGAGGCTGCCGGCTTAGTGTGACTCTCTACAGAGAGAGACAGAGAAAGCCCACCTCCAGTGATACAGCTAATCCTACGAGGCCACACTTCCTAATCCTTCCCAAAATATTTCCACCAACTAGGGACCAAGCATTCAAATATATGAGCCTACGGGGGCCATTCTCACTCAAACTACCGAAGGAGATGATCTCAAACTCCTGATCCTACTTACCTCTCCCTCCCAAATCCTAAGATACAAGACTGGTTCTTCTTCCAGACAGAGGTTGGAAGAGTGTTGAGACAGGGTCTCACACCGTGGTTCAGGTTGACTTCGAACTTGCAGCAGTTCTACTGCCTGTCGTCTAGTACTGAGGTTACAGGTGTGAGCCACCAGGCACAGTGTCTTCATTTATGTCTAAGGATCTGGGCTTTTCATCTGTCATCAACACCCTTTATTCCAAAGAGCTTCCTGTTAGGAGGGTTTGTGGGTGACACACTTACCTTTTGCATGAAAATATCTTTTTATTGATTCCTTAAGAAGAATTCTTAGCCGGGCGGTGGTGGCACACGCCTGTAATCCCAGCACTTGGGAGGCAGAGGCAGGCACTTGGGAGTTCGAGGCCAGCCTGGTCTCCAGAGTGAGTTCCAGGACAGCCAGGGCTACACAGAGAAACCCTGTCTCAAAAAACAAACAAACAAAACACCCAACCAACCAACCAACCAAACAAACAAACAAAGAAGAATCCTTACAGTAAAGAATTCTGGATTAAGGAGGGTTGTTGTCATGGGCGATAATGATGGTTTGCTTATTTCCTTTCTGATGCCTTAATGATGAGACTCTTTTGTTCTCATCCATATCTAATGGAGTGTAAGCCTGCCTCTCTGTAGCCATGCACCATATGTAAAGTGTTGGGTTTCTCTTGCTACTTTCCTGATGTACTGTTCCTATCTGGCTCCCAGCTATTTATCAGTTTATGATGTTCCCACATGGCCTTCTTTGTATTTGCCAACCTTACTATCCAGTGAGCATCTGCACTCTGTAATAACATATCTTCTGTCTTAGTTAGGGTTTTACTGCTGTGAACAGACCCATGACCAAGGCAACTCTTATAAGGACAACATTTAATTGGGGCTGACTTACAGGTTCAGAGGGTCAGTTCATTATCATCAAGACAGGAGCATGGCAGCATCCAGGCAGGCATGGTACAGGAGGAGCTGAGAGGTCTACATCTTCATCTGAAGGCTGCTAGCAGAATACTCACTGCCAGGCAGCTAGGACAATGGTCTTAAAGCCCGTACTCCCAATGATACATCTACTCCAGCACCTCCTAATAGTGCCACTCCCTGGGCCAAGCATATACAAACCATCACACCTTCCATAAAACTTTATGAAAACTATACCATAAGTTATATTGCTTAACATTGCCTATTGAATCCCTAAGGCTTTGAATTTTCTCATCAATCTTGATACTCCGTGTGGTAGTTTTAACGAAAATGGCCCCGTATCTGCAGGGGTTGTCCCCAGTGGTGAACTATTTGGAAAGTTTAAGAGGTGTGGCCTTGCTGGGCGGTGGTGGCGCACACCTTTGACCCCAGCACTCGGGAGGCAGAGGCAGGTCGATTTCTGAGTTCGAGGCCAGCCTGGTCTGCAGAGTGAGTTCCAGGACAGCCAGGGCTACACAAAGAAACCCTGTCTCAAAAAAAAAAAAAAAAAAAAAAAAAAAAAAAAAAAAAAAAAGGAAAAAAAAGAAAGAAAATCATTAGTTCCAACATCTGTTTCATCTCAGATTTCATCAGTGTCTGGAGAGTGGGTTCCATTTTCCTGAGCTTTGCTTGTTTGTATGAATGTGAAGTAACTCTGGACTGGACAGACATTGAAGTGTTACCTGAAAAGACTGCAGGCTCTGTATCGTTTCATTTTCTGTTGGACTGCTGAGTGTTAGTTCCAGGGTTCCACAGTCCACTTCCAGGCTCCATTGATTCCAGGCCTTCTTCCAATCTATCCTACATGTGCATAGTTCAAAGACTAGCCAGTTTAACCTTCTAATAATTTTCTTTCTGTCATTCATATTCATTCTCTCTCTCTCTCTCTCTCTCTCTCTCTCTCTCTCTCTCTCTCTCTCCCCCTCCCTCTCCCCCTCCTCCTCTCCCTTTCCCTCTCCCTCTCCCCCCACCCCTCTCTCTTCCTCTGCCTCTTTCTTACCATACCCCAGCCCATGCCTCGAGGCTATAGCGATAGGGGCCTGGCTTGTGCAAGGGTCCTCCTTTGAGTATGGAATCCACCCCTCAACTACCAAGACTCTACACCCCTTCCTCTCCGCTAGACCTTTAGGGAACAGCCTTTTGTACTGCATCTACATTTCATAGTCATTTCCTGCGTGGCTATTTGCCCAGCAGGATCTTACTAGTCGTTATTAAAAACAGACTGTGTTATGCTTAGAATACAATGTACACTTGTGTGAAAATTCCCTCAGGTAGCATAGTACCAAGTATAGTAACTGTGCACAGTGAAAGTTTAAAGCATAACAATAGAGGGAAGAAGGCTGCTTTTTTCTGATGAGAAATACTCTTGCTTTAACACGGATGCTCTCCATCTTTCTCAGTAAGATTTCGATGGCAATTTAGGTTTTAAAGCCTGTGAAGAATGTTAGTGTGTAGGGTTAGACAGATGGCTCAGCAGTGCAAAGCGCTTGATGCTCTTGCATAGGACCATGGTTCAGTTCTCAGCACCCACACTCACACCCACACCAGCTGCCTATAACTTCAGTTCCAGGGCATCCAAGATGTTCTTTTGGCCTCTGTTGGCACCTGCACATACAAGTATCACACAGACACACACACACACACACACACACACACACACACACACACATATGCACATAAAAATATATAATCATATTTTTTAAGAAAGAGTGTTAGTTGTCCTTACTTTCCTTCATCTGCTCTTTCCTAATTAGCTCATCTGCTAATTTCCTAATTAGTTACTGTCATTAGAATATAGCTGTGAATTAAAAAAAATCCTACCCTTTTTTTTTAAATAAGCATTTTTAAAGATTTATTTATTTATTTTATGTATGTATTTTATGTATTTATTTATTTTATGTATTTTATTTATTTATTTTATGTACACCATTGCTCTCTTCAGACACACCAGAAGAGGGCATCAGATCTCATTAGAGATGGTTGTGAGCCACCATGTGGTTGTTGGGAATTGAACTCAGGACCTCTGGAAGAACCATCAGTGTTCTTAACTGCTGAGCCATCTCTCCAGCCCAATTCCTTTAATACCACCCTTTGGCTAAGTAAATTTATTTAAAAATGTTTACATTTATTTGTATGTATGTATGTATGTATGTATGTATGTATGTATGTATGTATG
>JADRCD010208419.1:12928-26899 GCA_019843815.1 Montemys delectorum | reverse complement strand
CCCGCAGAGAAGCCCCAGGTTATGTCGCTAGACAACGCACTCCGGGCGCTGCCGCTCTTTAGTCCAGCCTCCGCAAACACCTGCCACGCTCCGGACGTCATCAGGTCGGAGTCTGGCTTACCTAGGAGGCATCCTGTACGGCGCCAGACTCTGTCCACATCCCGGTCCGAGACTCACCTTCCTGCGAACCCGGCCGCTGCGCTGCGCCCTGCGCTCTGGCCTTCGCGCGCAGCCCACTCGCGCTTCATTCATCGCCCAAGCTCTCCAGCAGGGATGGGGGTAGTGGCCTCATCACCGCCACCAATGGCAGCGAGGTTCGGGCGGGCCCGGGCGGGAGGTGACGGTAGCGGGAGCGCGACAGGGCGGGGCCGAGCGGAGGGGCGAAACCTGGGCGGGGCAGGGATAGCACAGAGGGCAGGACCTAGCCGATGCTTTGCGCGCGGTGATTTCTTTCTGCTGGGGGGCACTCTGGAGGCGCCAGGCTAGGAAAACACGGCTCAGGTCTTACTGCGTCGTAGGTGCCACCTGCTCCGGGGTTTGCCCTGAGGCGTGGAACCGAGGGCGTTGGAGACGCGAGTGGCGATCCCTTCAGGCGTGGGGTACAATGTAGCCTGGCAAAGGGAGTTCTACACTCTCCGCCCAGGTCAACCAGTGCATGCTCCTTCTGTGGGTTCAGTGCAACGAGGCGCTGGACCAAACTACATCCTCACAGGGTAGCCCACAGGGTTCCAGTCTCGGGGACTCTTGACATGAGCTGGAGAGAGAATATACCAGTCACTTTGAGACTGATGCGTTCTCTGCTGTTCAAACAGATTTCTGAACCCCTCTGGGTCAGCTTTCACATCTGTAAAACTAAGATAATTAGCCATACGAGCGTGATGGCTCCAGCCTGTAAGCCTGTAGGTATTCAGGAGGCTGGGGCAGAAAAAGGCTCACAGTTTCATAGTTCTAGACCAGCCTGGGCTACAAAAGAAACTCACTCTCAGAAAATGAAGCAAACCTTTATTTATTTATTTAGTTAGTTAGTTAGTTAGTTAGTTATATGATCCCAACACATCACTGAAGGAAGTGGGAAACAGTAGCTGGTCTGAGTTTGGCCAAGTAACAGCCAACGGCCACTGGCCATTAACATTATACCATTGACATCGAATCAACAGCTGATGGCAGAAACTCTCCACAGATGTCTCCCTTTTGGGTATATTCATTTAGTTGAAAAGACAAGTGAGCCAGGTGTGGCAATGTTCACCGATAATCCTATACCTGGGGCTGATGCAGGAGGATCTCTAGTGGGAGGGCCACACTGGGCCATCTAATAAAATCCTGTCTGGATTTAAAAAATAAAACCAAAACAAAACTACCACCACCACCACCAACAACAACAACAAAAACCAACCAAACAAAGAAACAAAAACAAAAGAAACAAAGTAAACTTCCCCTCCTCCCCAAGGGATCAAGAGTTTATAATCTGGACAGGGGAGGTGAAGACAGATCAGAGTTTGTGACTGGCTTGGGATACACGGCAAGACTCTCTTCAAAATTAAAGTTGTGTGTAGATCCTGCTGTCAGCTCATGAGGACATAACTAGTCATAAGGGTGCCTGGTGACAGCCCCAGTGTCCATGCAGCCTCGGAAGCTAAGGCAGACCTCTTCCTTTATGTGTAGAGAAGGGACTGGCTGCTGAGCTTAGTTTTTCCAGACTACCTTGTTATTTATAAGCATGTCTTCCTGGAGTGGGTGTGGTTGGTACCTACTCACATTTTCTCCTGGGAACCTCTGGTGATGAGTTCAGGGTCCAGGATCTACTGTCAACATGTGAGTCTCTGCTACAGAAAACTGAGTTTTATTTCAGCTGCACCAGGTGTTACCCTCCATATCTGAGTCTGCCTCTGGTCAGAGAAGACATCTGGGAGGAATAGGCAGCCAGGCACCATTGGGTATACACGGCCTTATTAGACTACCTTTCTAAAACATCTCCCTTAGGTACCTGTACCTGGCTCAGATCTGAAGCCAGAGAGAGCAGGTTGAACATAAATTTGAGAGATTGTGAGTCCTCCATATCAGGATGTGTGAGCAGAACTCACTTGCTTCTAAAGGGGTCTCATGGAAGCGCTCCAAATGTCAGGAGCAGGCTTGGACACTGTGCTTCCAACACTTAATTTTGGGTACATCCCTGAAACCAATATTGTTACAATATTTTTCCTTTAAACATCTAGTGTGTTTTATGAAAAGGGCAAGTTTGTTTTAAAGAAGGTAACCAGTGTTGATTACTATAGCAAGGTCGCCACAAAAATAGATAAAAGGTAACACAGTGATATTAGGTTCTAGACAAATAGTACTGCTTGCTGAGGGGCCTGAACTTTAAGCCAGCTTCAAGCTCAAACAGGAATTAGCCTTTTTCGTCAGACACCATCTAAAGATGATTCTAGAGTAAACATCCAGGTATTAATGCTCTGGACACAGGCCCTGTCCTGCCCTCAGAAGCCAAGTCACATACCCAGGCCCTCTGGGGGCCTCACAATACCTGTGTGTCTGAAGACCCCCATTTTCTCAGGCCATGCCTGGCTCCTCAGGGCTCTTGCTATTTCCTGTGACTAAAGACTTGGGAGTCCCAGAGATTGATTGGATTGAGATCTCTATCCAATATATATCCAGGTTCCCATCACCAGCAGAGAAAGAATTCAGACACCAAACTAAGTAAGGAAATGGGAGAAAGAATTCTCAGCAGAGAGAATTCATGTTTCTTGGTAACACGCATCAGCCAGAAGCCTAGAGTAATGTAAACGTAATGGAGGGAAGATTACTCATGAGTTAAGGTGGTGGGTGATATGGGGATTTCCATAAGTGAGTTGAAATTTCCCCTTTCTTGTCCTTGTGTGGGGTCTTGGATGTGTCAGATGCATGATGAGAATGGGCATTTTTGCCAAGTATCTTTATAATGACTAAAGGCAGTTAGCATTCCTCGACTTCACCTCTCAGTCAGACAAGGTGGGTCTTGACTGAAATGGTAGCTAGCCTTCTGCTTATGATACAGCTGGTAGCTCTGGGAGCTGTCTGTGTCTTTGTAACCTTTCACAAAAGGGACAGAGATGTGGCATGTGGGGTCCATGGCAGTCTCCTTTCAAATGGCTGCTTCTCCCTTCATCTTATCAGGGAGGAATTGGGAGGTCCAGGGTGGAGTCCCAACGAGGTCAACCCCAGGCTACCACAGCAGCTTGGAACAAGAACTGACTGATTATGAGCCCTGGAACATTCTGCTCTCAATAAATTCTATCCCAGCGGGGTTTTTGGAGAGGAAATGACCAAGAGGAAAATAATCCAAGTAACCCAAGTCCTGCTGAGCGCCCATGGTCCCTGAGTGGGGCATCTCTGTATGCTGGGGCGATGGTTCTCTGGGAGGCTCCAAACAGATATTTATGCTTTGATGAGCAATCACTGTGTTGGGTGGGACCCCGAAATGCAGAAACATAAACTCTAGCTGTGCATGTCCTTTTCTCGTGGCCTTGCTGTCGTGTAGGCATTGCCAATGGCAGGCAATTGATCTCCAGATTAGAAAGAGAGAGGACTGGGCAAAGGAGAGTCAGGATGCTGCTGAGAGAATACTTTTCCAGGGCACGGGCAGAATGGTGGCCAACCTCAAAGGCCTAGGTCAGAACTAGGTCTGCCCCTGGGACTTTGACGGGCATGAGTGATTTCCCCTGACAGTGTTCACTGAGGTGCCTGCTTTGGTGGATTTTGCATATATATAACTTAGCTGGATCATTTAAAGATACCCTACTTCTTCCTTTTCTGGTTTATAAAAGGGCCAAGACAACTGAGTGACAGTTGACCCATGCCTAGGAAATTATGCAATGATGACACACTGGCAGCCAAGCTGTGGATTGTCGTATGCCCTGGAGTCTCTGTTGAATGTTTGAAGTTAAGGCTTCTAAACTGTTTGGGGTAGTGCACACTTACAATCCCAATACTTGGGAGTCTGAGGCAAGAGGTTTGCCATGAGTTCAAAGGCAGCCTGGGTTACAGTATGAAACCTAGTCTCAAAAAAGCAAAATAAATCAATGAATACTTGACTATTTTTGGTTTTGGTTGTTTTCTGACATTTTGTTATGTTTGTTTTTCTTTCTGAGACAGGTGCCCCCCAAACTTGCTTTAAAGCTGAGGGTAAACTTGAATTCATGATCCTCTGGTCTCCCAGACACTGGGATTATACTGTGGCACCAGGTCCAAGTGCAGGGACCCACTCAAGACTTTGAATAAGAAAGTAGATCTTGCGGAAGGTTGAAGGGGGCCACGGTCAAAGGTGAACCCCAGCCTTGGGGATGTTTAGAGCCAGGTGTGTGGGAGCACACCTTGCTATATTTGATAAGGAACTGTGTTCAATAAGGAATACTAGGTTGGTACATGAGGTGGCCATGCCAGAGAAGAGACTCCCAGGGTTGGAGTAGTCTTAGAAAAAACCCAGCCCAGAGTTGTCCAGGCACCTGAGATGGTGACACCACGGAATTAAGACTGTGGTGTGAAGGACAGTTGTGGATGACTTGAAGGTCTTTGGAGGCAAAATTCCATAGACGGTAAAAGTATTGTCTGTCCTCAAAGTTCTAGTTCCATCCTGGAGCACCAGTGGAGCATGGTGTGGCCTGAAAGCTTTGCCCTTGCCAGCCCTGGCCTCAGACACTGCATTGGCATTCCCAAGCCTTGGTTTTGGTTCTTTTCACAGGGCCCCATGCCAGGCACACAGCAAGCTGTCTGTGTGAACCGTCATCTTCTCATTTTCTTTCTTGGCTACTCTGCTGAACCGTCAATGTGAACTGAGACACTCTCTTGCTGGGAGTCTCACCACTTCTGCAGAAATGCCGTTGACTAGTCTGGCTGACAGTGACAGGCAGTCATGAGCAGCCCACTCCTGGCAACAGACCCCCACTGTCCCTGTTCTGTGTCTCCTGGAGAGAGATGACCAAGAGACAAGCTTCAATTCCATCTTTGTTTCAGAGGCTCTGCACTGCATGAAGCAGCTGCAAGGGGCTCAGAGCTGGCACACCAAAGCTGCCCTTCCTCCCAAAGGCTGGTGACACGGGTTGAGTCTTGCTCTGGGGTAGATGTACAGATGATCTGCTCAGGCAGTATTTTATGAAACAGATCCCAGGCTACTGGGCTGGCAATGGAAGGTTTGGCCAGGAGAACATGTCTAAGCTTAGAGTCAGCTTCTCCTACCATGTAGCCAGGAGCCAGTATCTACCTAGGCAAATGGTACTGTGCCCTAGTATCTACCTAGGCATATGGTACTGTGCTCTAGTACCTACTTAGGCATATGGTACTGTGCTCTAGTACCCACCTAGGCATGTACTTTGCTCTGATATAAGACCTAGGGCAAGACCCAAGTTTGATACACACACAAGAAGGATTTGACCTGAGTGTTGTGTTTATGTCTGTAATCTTAGCCCTGGGAAGAGTGAGGCAGGATGATTGCATGAGTTCAAGGCTAGCCTGGGTCACAGTGTAAGACTCTATCTCACCACCACCCACAAATGGCAAAGAATCTCAGTGCTGAATGCTGATGCTAGAAATTAGGTTTGGAGGAGACTGAGGGAGCCCCCACTTTCCTGTCTGGACAGACAGGATTCACAGTGACTACATGGGGTACGGTACCCTAAACTTCAAGGTAAGGGGGAGGTCATGCCACAGTGGTGGCTGTGGGCATTCCATGCCCTACAGAACTGTTCCAGTCCCTGAACCTTAGAAGACCTGCTCCAGTGGAATCTCAGTGCTGATCCACTTGTGTGGTCTTCTGCATAGCTTTCAAAGAAGCAAATGTCCTTGCCAACTGGAGGCATTCAGAACTGGTCTGAGCCTGCCCAGCTCTTGCCCTGCCTATCTAGGGTAGAGGTGGGCGAGAACCCACGTGGCTGGGACCTCAAATTTAGTGAGCTTAGCTTCCAAATGTGCGTGCTCTTGACAGGTCTTGTCAGGCCTTCGTTGGCTGGCAAAGTGGCTTTCCTCCCTAGCCCACCTACCTGCACCAGCCTTGTGACAGGCAAGGGTACATTTCATTAGGATGCTTTCATGTTAAAAACATCAACTATAAATACTTAAATTATCACAATTACTTGCAGCTATTTAGTCATTTCTTCATGGGTTACTTTGCTGGGGTCTGAGCAAATGTCAACAGGCAGCTCTTTGTCTTGTTTTCAAGGCTCTTGCCACAGCAACTTCCCCTCTCAGGGTAAGCCTCAGAGGTGCCAGAAGATGGTGCCATTCCCACTATTCTCCCAGACCCCTCACTGCTGAAGACCCACCCCCTCACTGCCTTGCATAAGAGAGAATTGGAGACTTATACTGTCCTTCAGAGGTTCCCAGGCTTTGTGAAGGGCTTCCTGGCAGTATGCAGAGATCTCTGACTACACACAGCACCTCCTGGCTGTGTACAGAGTCAATCGGGCTTTGCAAACCCAGCTTGAGACAGGTGACTGACAATCCTGCTGCCATCTGAGATTCCTTCTTCACACGTGTGTGCTGTGCTGACGGTCCAAGGACCCTGCAGGAAACCAGGACCAGCTTGTGTCAAGGTAATCCGAGCTAGAAGATGCTGCTCCAAAGGCTAGCTGTCAGAGATAACAAACATCTTTAGGAATTGTCTCAGAGGCAATGCTGTGTAGTTGGCACCCTGTGAGGTCAGATCTCCCCTGTGAGAGATTCACATTTCAATTCTTTAGCCTGAGCAGAAATGGATCTGGCTAAACAAGAGGCAAGATGTTCCAAAATGGAACAAAGATTTCCATTTTCCTGTCAATTTCCTGTCGAGAAGGTCTGGCACAAGGAGAGTGACTCCTGGCTTTGCCAGGGCTGCAGGGCTGCAGGGCTGCAGGATAGATCCAGATCTGAGGGTCATGGCTGGGCCTCCTCTGGGCATTCAATATGGCCGGTGTCTGCCTATGTTCTCCATTATCCCTGACTGACACTACCGCCCACCATGTCCCCATCCCCCCACACCCTAAAAACAGCTCTCTTCAGTCTTCTGCATGCTCTTGGTGGCCAGCTGTGTTGGAGAGCTTGTCTTAACCTGAACCCCCTTTACCTCTAAGCAGACCTCCATCCTTGCCCCCTAAGACACAACGTCATCACCTGACCCCCCCCCACACACACACTCACCAGTTCTCCCAAGGCCCCCATCCCCTTTCTAAAACACGACAACCCAACTTTCCTTTGCCTCCACCCTCCAGGTGCCCAGTGCAGCAATGCCTCTGGAACTTCCTCTTATAGCCTCTGGGGCAGGTGCTGCTATGGGGAGCCCATAGCAGTCTCTTTTCTAGCCATGTGACCATGTGTCTGGCCTGCACAGACATCTGTGTCTGCTACAAGCATCACAGATCTCAGATCTGCCCCAAACCACACTGCAGCCCAAATATTCCTCCTCAGCTGTCTTGCTCCTTCTCAAGCTTAGGTGTACCTCAGTTCTCCATCCAGCCTGCATGAATCTGTGGAGATCATTTCCTGTAGCTTCTCCGGGACTCTGTCTGTTCTCCACCTCCTCCACATTGAAGCTGCAGCTCAGTGCCTCTGCCAGACCATCCTAGCCAATCTGCTGGCCTCGGCTATCTGCTCAAAGCCTACTATTCATTCATATGGTAGCAAACTTTCTCAGACTGTCTATGGCAGTAGCTGTCCTTGATTAAACTTCTAACTCAACTTCATGAGTAGCTGGAAGGACAAATCTCTGCACAGGCCCTGTTAAGGACTATACCTAAAACCCCAGATGAAGTGGCCTCCTGCTCTGTTGGTCATCAGCACACCCACCTTGTGCCTCTGCCCTGATGTCTGCACATATCTTCTTCATAGGTTGTTCTGCTCACCTAGGCCAGGCCCAGCCAGGGGCTCTCAGCCTCTCCTGATCACTCTCTGCCCTTACTCAAAGACCCACATGTCTTTTGTATATCAACTGCATAAGGTTGTCTGCCCCAGGAATTGATGCAGACTTACCTGTGAGGCAAGAGCTGCCGCTCACGATATTAACACTTTGAGTTTAATCAGTAATCACCTACACTTGGATGACCAACAGGAGCTTGCACCCTGCAGCACTGCCTCAGCTCACTGCAGTACCTCGCTACACTCCAGTGCCTTCTCCAGGGTGCCAGCCAGATTGTCAGGAGACCCTAAACCCCTCCAAGAGATTCTCTCTTCTAAGCCCCATTCCCAATCTGTCCCACTCCTCTGCTGGCTGGACTCTGAGCTTCCTCCCAGCCCCAGGCTGCAGGCAGCCAGCCCCTGTGGCTCTCTCTCCCTCCCCCTCTGTGCATCTGTGTCGATCTCTGCCAGTATCTTTCATTTCTCTCCGTTTCTGCTTTCTGTTTTTATCCCAGAAATTCTGTTTATTGTAATGGTCCCATTATAACATGGCTTGTGGCATGTGACAGGAACATGTGGGGCATTTTCCTAGTTCCCATACTTCCCTCTGGTCTGAGCTGTGACGCCATGCTTAGGTCACGATGATAGGTAGGCTGCTCCCCTGTAGGCTTGTGCACATTTCTACATCTCTCCCTGCTCATCACCATGCTCTCATGGAGGGCTGTGACCCTGTATAGACACACGGCTTGGGCTGATTTACCCAAGTGCAGACTATACCTGCTAGAGTGCTGTTAGCCCGGGGCAGAGGCTCCATAAGGAGTTGGTATAGGGCACATCAGCAAAGGTGGGTAGGAATCACCTCCATGGCCTTTGGGGAGAATAGCTTGGCATTGACTATTACAGGGGGCTTCACACAGTGCCCAGGTCCAGCAACCACACATCAGTCAGGGTCCACAGTAGAGACACCTGGTTATGGTGGTGAGCTGTTCAGTGAGAGTCAGACACCAGTCATGACCCAGTCTCCTGGGGCAACCCCCCATCATCAGCACCTGGGAGGGACAACCCCCCATCCTCAGCTCCCGGGAGGGGCAGCCCCCATCATCAGTTCCTGGGAAGGCAGCTTCTCTAGTCCAAGGTCCCCAGTGCCTCCTACCTACCCTAATCTGTACCCTGCTCCTTCTCTGCCAGCAAGGGTCTTGCTCCTCCCTGTCCGCAGCCTATCTCATACTCCACGGCAGGCAGCAACCCTCACAATGTTCCTGTGAGCTATCCCCAGGCTTGTCCCAAGCTGGCCCAGCCCTACATCCCTAAGAGGAAACTGCCTTCTTTCCCCCGAACCTCAGACCTGAAGTCCTCCCTCAGCTCTTTCCACTGAGGGTAGTGCCACCTCTGGGCAGTTGGTCCTGGGTGATATGACAAAGCCTCTCCATAGCCTCTGCTTCAGCTCCTGCCTCCAGGTTTCTTCCTTGAGTTCTGCTCTCTGACTCCCCTCAATGATACATTGTTACCTGAGAGTTGTAAAATGAAATAAACCCTTTCTTCCTCAAGCTGGTTTTGATCATAATGTTTTATCACAGCAACAGAAAAATAACTAAGACTGCATAGTACTGTATGGACCTGTGTCTCCGGGATGCCTCGGGGTTCTCCATATTGGATCTGGAAAAAGTATGACCTCCTTCCAGAACCTCAACCTTTGATCTTCCAGGCATTTCTTTCTTTAAAACAAAATAGTAAAATAAAATTTACAAACACTGCATGTATTGACAGTGTAGAACATAGCATTTTGATACATGAATAACCCATGAGAGGATTAAGCAAGAAGCTTCACAGGTCTGTGAATCATTTGCTCTGTATGTCTGGAACACAAGGAGCCCAGTCTCTTAGCAGTGTGCAGTTCATGCTACACTGTTACCAAGGACCTGGCCACAGAAGCAGCAGGCTCAAGAACTTGCCCCACCTTTTAACCCTTCCAACAACCTCCAGTCCTCCACCCTCCTCTGACTCTGGAAACCACCACATTAAGACTCTGCCTTTATTCCTCAGATAAGTGAAATCATTCAGTATTTATCACCTTGCATCTGGCTATTTCCACTTGCCTAATGTCCTCTGGGTTCATTTAAGTCACTATGCAATGGCAGGATTTCCTCCTTTCAGGTTAAATACTATTCCATTGTTGTATCTACCTGCCCCCAATCATCTGTTGTTGGATTCCATTTCTTGGCTACTGAGAATAATGTGTCTATGAGCATGAGAGGGCAGAGATCTCTGGTGTATTGTTTTATTTCCTTCCAACATGAGCTCAGGGACCAAATAGTAGTTAACTGGCTGTAGTTGGGTTTTTTGTTTCTTCTGAGGAACTTCCATAAAAATTTCCATTATGGCTGTAGGAATTTGCATCCAGCCACGTGTACACAAGAGTTCTCTTTTGTTCCTGTCCTTGCCAACACTTGTTTTCTGTGTCTTTTCATTGTTACCGCCCTAGCAGGTGTAGGCAAGTTGCCAGTTTGGGTTTGCATTTCCGTGGTGAGTCTTCTATCATCCCCCCCCACACTCCCCTCCCCCCTCACTCCCCCGCCTACCCGCCCCCCACCCTCCCACTGCCTCCCTCCCCCTACTGTCCCCCCTCCCCCCACTATCCCGCTGTTTTCTTCTGGGAACTGTCCACAGAGGCCCTTCCCCACTCTCCCTGGGGTTGTTTGTTTCACTGCTGGGGCCTGGCTAGACCGCTTTCCTATGCCACATAGCAGCTTGTCAGCATAGCTCCCAGAGACTTTCTCCTGGTCCCAGCAGGTTGTTCCTTCGCTCTGTTGATAGATTCCTTTCCAATGTGGGAGCCTTTCAACTTAGTGCAGTCTCATTTCTCTCCTTTTGGTATTGTAACTTGTACATTCAGGCTTACATTCCCGGGCTTCCTCGGAAGTACACCTGTGGTGCTGTGGGCTGCTGGTAGGGGTGTAAAACAGGACAGCTGCTGTGAAAGCGGCATGGTAGTTCCTCAAATTAAAAATAGACTTTCTGAAACCCGGCAGTGGTGGCGCTCGTCTTTAATCCCAGCACTTGGGAGGCAGAGACAGGCGGATTTCTGAGTTCGAGGCCAGCCTGGTCTACAGAGTGAGTTCCAGGACAGCAAGGGCTACACAGAAAAACCCTGTCTTGAAAAAAAAAGAAAAAGAAAAAGAAAAAAAATAGAACTTCTGTACCCTCTATCGAGTTCGCTTGGGGCATATTGCAAAGAGCACTGGAGACAGCAACACCCAAGAAGATTTGCACAATTCTATTGATAGCCACAGTGAAGAGATAACTATTTCTCAGTGGATACATAGATGGGTAAGCTGACCTAGCAGTGTGACAGGCATCTCTTGGCCTTGCAGAGGAAGGATCCTGACCAAACCAGGATGTGGGTGAAACTTGAGGAATCTATTTTTAATCTTTTTATATTCATCGTTATTATTGTGTGTGTGTGTGTAAGTCAGAGGTCAGATTTTCTTTTCTCCTTCTGCTGTGGGATCCAGGGATCAGACTCAAGCTATTAGGTTTGCCCAGAAACCATCTTGCTGGCCCTTGATGGGCCAGTCATAAGAGAACCACTGGCGTGTGATCCCAGTCACCAGAAGTCTCTGAGTGTAGGAATTCTGTGACTTTAAGGATGACTTTGAAGAAACGAATACAGCAGACATTGAAACCATTGTAGGCTGGGCTGGTATACATAGTCACTTCCAGCCCAGGATCGGGGTTAGCAGACCCGTGAAGGCTTATTGACTCTGAGCACTGCCCACTGTGCTTCCTCCGGTGACACTCTCAACGCCTCACATTTATAGAGCTTTGTGATAGTCAAATAACACATGGAAAAGCTTTGTCACCTCCAGGGTCAGGGCCAAGTAGCATGTCTCCACAGTGTGTGTCATTATAGAGGCACCACCCCTTGCTGTGGGCTGATCCTAAGCTCTTGCAATGCGGGTCTCCCACAGAGCTCAGGCAGTTGGAAGTTTAGACAGGGACCAACTCAAGTTGACAATAAGGCTACATTGCAAAATACAGCAGGACCACAGGACAGATGTGGGCTCCCTGAGCATGGTTGGATAGCCAAGGTATGTGCTGGGATAGCAAGTGGCTGCGGCAAAACAGCGGCAGGAGCCACCGGAAGTGAGGCCTGCGGCGCCCGGGTGGGTCCCTGGGTTTAGATACTGTGGCAGGAGGCACCGGAAGTCAGGCCTGTGGCGCCCAGGTGGGTCCCTGGGCTTAGATACTGTGAACTGTGCTCACCTGTGGCAGGAGCCACGGGAAGTGAGGGCAGCTCGACCCGACCATGGGCTTAGACCCCGTAAATAGCGCTCATCTGTGCTTGACTGGCTGAGAAAGTGGACGCTGGGCTATTATGATGGGTGGGGTCTGGACAGCAGGTTTCATGCTTGGCTGAGGAAAGTGGGAGCTGCTGCCCCAGCCTGGTTAACTCAGCTGTTGGTGACCAATGACTCACAGCTGGTCGTGACAAATCAGGGAAATGGAAAAACCCCAAAAGGGTTCATAAACATTTCCCTTATAAACTTCATTAACCATGTTTCTAAACAACCTGAAAAGTCTTAGTTCCCTTGTTGTAAGGGGAGCGGGGGAAGAAGGGCATCTCTCCTTCCTGGCACGTTTTTTTGGGAGCTGAAGTCTGTTTCTACTAAACTGAGATCCGCTCTTGCTTTGCAGGCAAAATATAGTGATGACGGTGATAGTGAGGATGGTGATGCTGCTGATAATAATGGTGACAATAATTGCCGTGATGATAGTGACAGCTCACAAAGGGTGAGGAGAAGGCAGTAGTGAATCCAAGGTTGTTCCCAGGACTCACTTTTGGATCACAAGTTATGGGTGAAGCCAAGAGCATCGTAGATCCTCTCAGATGCCTGCTGGGCACCAGAAATAGAAGTGGATCGGCAGTTGGACTCAGCCTAACCTAGGCCTTGTCTCCAGGTGACTCTCAGGAAATGAGGAGACTTGAGTAGCTTCCTGCACCGTGCCAGCTCTAGACTGGGGAGGGCCAGTTGGGAACTGAGAGCAGTAAGAACTGGTGGGGTGTGGTGCATGGCGGGGCTGACTGGGAGGACGGCGAGGACCAGAAGCTGAGGGTCTCACCCCTGCTGTATTCTGAGGTCCAGAGAGGCTGTGAAAGTCCTATCCCAACAAAGCAAGCATGTCCAGTTAGACCATGGCGGGGACCACTCACCTGCCTCCCGCCTCCCCTCAGTCCACATCCCGTGCTTCAGGATCCATACTGAAAGCTGAGGGCTTGGGGATCTGAGGCCATGGAGTGAAGGGTGTCTGAGGGCTCGACTGCAGGGAGGGCTACCCTGGGCCTGCAGCATCAGCTCCAATTCCTTTTCTCCCTCAGATCCCTCCCTCACTCTGAACTGACTAGCTCTGTTCTGCCTTGTGGCGTCCACAAGAGGCTCTGGGTCAGATTGTCAGGTGACATTGCATTGAGAACTCTCATGTCTCTGAGACCTATCTTCTTGTATCTTCTGCTTCACAGTCCAATTTCTCCAGCCCAGATGCCCTACTATGTGCTGCATGCACAATGCCTGGTCAGAGTTGGGCATAGTTAGCATCTCCTGCTTGCCTCCCCCTCCCCCATGGTTTCCCCACACTGACCAGCCCTAATGAGGAGCTAGGTCCTGCAGATGCTTCCTGGGCCTTTTGAACTTCCTGGGCCTACCCTGGATTCTGTTCCCCAATCAAGGTTGTTGTGGTTTGGTTGGAGGCAACATTAACTGATAAACACACAGTGGAAGAAGGATGTTTGGAATTTCATCCTGATGAATGGTGTGGATTTCCTATAACTGGTGATGAAGGAAAACATCTGAGGACCCAAGGGGAGTGACCTGGGTCACTGTCACTCATGCATTCCCAGACCGCGGTCCACCTTACCTCCCTGGCTCAGCTGCTCATGGTTCACAGCCAAGAGAGAGAGCTCAGCGAATCTAGAATTACATGAACTTTCCACTCCTTCTGGGGAAGCCAAAGCCACCTCCACCTGACCATTCCAGAAGAAATTGCAAGCCCACCTGCCTGTTGCCCTCAGGCTAGGGCCACAGCGTGTCTGAGTTCTTCTCTAGCTACATCAGCATCCCCCTCCCGCAGAAGCCAGGG
>JADRCD010208418.1:0-29970 GCA_019843815.1 Montemys delectorum | reverse complement strand
ATTCTGAGAGGTGACTATTTTTAATTGCCTGTGTCATATTTTTTTTAAATGCCCTACTTTACTCATGAGTAGTTGTGGGTAAATAGGTTCCCTCTGGAATATCTACTGCTAGCCCTGTCTGACAACGCAATATCTTTAAGCAAACAGCTATACTCACAGATGTGACGCCAAAGAATCGGTCACTGTCAATAGAATGGGCTTGCAGTCCACAGAGCTGCCCACACAGAATAATACATGCTACTAATGTATCTATTTCACCAGTAATTAGGCTCAAGCTCCTGGGAGCAGACACTATTCAAACCACAACCTTCTACATCTGTCCATTTTCTCACTTTGCTAGAATAAACTAACACCCCAGAGAGAAGCTTATTTTAGACCTATTGATAAATTTGGTTTTTCTGGTACTGTATTCTTTAAAGGGATTGACGACAGATTAATCAATATGAATGAGAGTGTAATTAAACTTTATCTTCTGTTATTAAAGCCTGGAGTTCCTCCAAATACCTATTTGTTTTTCTTTCTTTCAGATGCTGAAAACTCTCTGTCTGATGTTCCAGGTCAGTGGTGCCTTTTATAAGTGGGAGTTAAAATTAGCTTCCTTTGACTTTATCTTTGGGCTGTTTGGCCTTTCACCTCTGAGTTCATTCCTTCAGGCTGCCAAAACTGTTACAGAATGCCGCAGGAAAGTCTGGCTGGCATTCTTTTTGCTTTTTCACGTGTGGTGTGATGCGTTGTGTGTATGTGCATGTGTGTTCATATGTGTAGCCATCGTTTGTAAAGTATGCATATATTACCTAAAAACATAGGCTACATGTGTGGCCATTTTCCTCATTGGCATAACCCCAAGAGAAAAGGTACATACCAAAGTGACATGGCTCCTTAGGGCTCCTTGCCTGTACTCTTCTCTGCTCCAAATGATGGCTTTTGTTTTTTGTTTTGTTTTGTTTTGTTTTGTTTTGGTTTTGGCTCGTTTTTGTTTGTTTGCTTTTGTTTGATTGGGGGTTTTTGTTTGTTTTGTTTTGTTTTGTTGGCTCTTCTACTCACTAGCTCCTTTCCACATTTCTAAAGGGAGTCTTCCAGGATCTCCTCTCTGCCATTATCTTCTAACATCCTGTCTTTGCTCTTGTATTTATCACAGTGTGGAACTGTACATTGTACTGTGTTTATATTTCACAAGTGAATAGATTCAGGTTCCCTAAGGGTTTATGGTTATACCATCCGTGGCTAACACAGGAAACAAAAAAAAAGTCTGCTGAAATAAAATTTTCTGCAACCCCTACAAACTGCAACTCAGACATCCATGGTAAACATGAGTCCCAAGACCCTACCCAGCCTTCCTCTAAGCCTAGTACGGCAGGATTCTAGGTGAAGGTATTGGAGTGTGGGACTCATACCAACTCTCTCTCTCTCTCTCTCTCTCTCTCTCTCTCTCTCTCTCTCTCTCTCCACCCAGGAGACTGGCCAGAGCTGCGTCTAGTGGGTGGCTCCAGTCGGTGCTCAGGACGAGTGGAAATCCTCCACCAGGGAGTCTGGGGCACCATATGTGATGACCTGTGGGATTCAAATGAAGCTGAGGTTGTATGCCGCCAGCTAGAGTGTGGTCAGGCTGTTTCTAGTCTTGGTGAGGCTTACTTTGGCCCAGGCTCAGGAGACATCTTCCTAGACAACCTTCAGTGTTCTGGAATGGAACACTACCTCGGCCAGTGTCCACATTCGGGATGGTCTGAACACAACTGTGGCCACCATGAGGATGCTGGTGTTATCTGCTCAGGTATTCATTCTCTTCCTATGCAAGTGGAGGAATTTTGAAACTATCTTTTATGAGTGAAAATTGTTCAGCCACCCATCTGATTCTTTAAGCTACCCTTCAGGACCAGGTCCTGGGTGCAGACACCTACCCTGTCATGGGTAGCTCTTGGAGGTTACAGGAAGTCTGGGATATCTATAGGCACCACTCTGGGGCATTGCAGTAAAGATTCCAGGGTCGCTCTCTTAAGAAACTATCACTGAGTAGGTTTTTGAAGGAATTCAGGAGCCTGCACTTTAAGAGTTCTCCAGGAATTCTGCACTGGGGTACCACTGGGGTACCTAGCTTTGCCCACCATGAGACACAGCCTACCTAGTGGCTGGGCTAAGTTTTCTAAGCCAAGGACTCACCTTAGATGAGGGTATCCAATTGATGGTTCTAGGAGCTGATTTCTGTATCCAGATAGGTAATGAGTCTATTCCTCTTACTCACCGCACCCCTCTTGTCACCTCACCTTCCATCCTTTGAGCTCATTAGGGAGAATAACCTGTTGTTTCTCTTTCTGTATACAGATTCAGATGCCCCTCCTCCACCTATGCCACCAGGTATGTCCATTGTTCTCCTACTTAAGGAAACTTCCTACTCAGGATGAGCAACTATGAAAACATTACCAAATATCTTTTTTTAAAAATGCTAAGAGCCAGGCATTCGGAGTTCTTCATACATGTATAGATGGACTCTTCTCAACTTATGATGGAGTTATATCTCAGAAAGCCCAATGTAAAACTACTATAAGTCAAATAATACACTCTACATAGCTAACCTTCTGAATGTCCTGGCTCAGCAACAGCACACTGAGAGCACCTATCATACATTCTCACTATCTGTGATACCTGGGAGCTCACTGCTGAGTCCCAGCATCTCAAGGGAGGATCAGACCACATAGGTGACCCTAGGAAAACATCCAAATTCAAAACTTGAAGGACAGTTTCTCCTTCATGAAAAGCCATATGTCAAATCTTCATACATCAGGGACCTTCTCCAGCTCTCAATTCCCTCTAGGAAGATATTTTGATTATTTATGTTTTCCAGGTAAACAGACACATAGAAAGTTAGCAAGGCACTTACTAGCTATTCAAAGGATATGGGCCAAACTGCCAGGACACTTGACCTCTAGCCACTTGCCATGCACACACTGGTCCAGGACACCCAGATCTGACAACTCTATAGTAAAGAGGAGGGGACAGTTTGCTCAGGTTATTGCTCATCACCAAGAAAATTTCCTAAAAGATACACATGCTATGTTTCCAGAAGGAACATTTAAGCAAGGTTAAGCAATTTGGATCATTAAGCAAATTAATGGGAGAACCAAGTTGTATATTATATACATTTATACTAATATATAATCTTATATAACTATATATATTCAGGTATTAGAAAAATCAGGCGAATACTATAAATTCTAGAATGACATTTAAGGTGAATAAAAACATATTTCTTTTCATTGCAAGCTCTGCCCAAAACATTGGTAGATATGATGCAAGAACCCTTGATACATTAATTACTTAATTCCTATGGTTGAGGATAAGGGAGATCCAAAGCCCACCCACACTATCAGGGACAGCTTAAAGAAAGCACGTCTTCCTTCCTCTGCCTTCCCAGGGCCTCTCACAAGTCTCTCCAGCAGGAGAGACATCTTGTAAGATTTATCTTGAAGGAAAGTTGGAATTGACCATTTAAATGTGCTTGGATTAGCGTTCCAGTTGCAGAGAGCACACGAGTCATTGAAAGAAACATCTCTCTTGGCATTTCCCTGGAGGAGATCTTGATGAGTGCTGGTGTCCAAGGCAAGGGTAGCTTGTGTTGAGGTCATTATTGAGAAGAGAAGTGTTGTCTAAAGCTACAAGGGCATGATTAAGGCCAAGAATAGTGGAAAATTTTCAAAATTCTCAGACCAGAGGACTGAACTCAGGGCTTTGTGCTTGCCAGGTAAGCACCCTACCACTGAGCTAAATCTTCAACAGTAGGTATTCAATGAAGTGTTATCTGTGATTTTCTCATTTAGTGGGAATTGTATAGGTGATAAAGAAGTGAAGAAGGTTCCATTCTGGTTATCCATTTGTGGCTCAAAATTTAGTGGTGTAAGGCAGCTACATTCCAATACATTCCATGGTTTTGTGTGTCAGGAGTTTGGGCAGAGCTCAGCTGGAAGATTCTTCTGCTCCTCAGAGCATCAAGCTAAGGTTTCAGTGTCATTTACCTGGGTTCTGGTTTGGAGAGCTCAGGATAGCTTCATATACATCATCAGTGTCTTCATGAGTGCACTGCAAAGGTGATTCCTCTTCCTTTCCAGGGAGTCTCAGGGCCTCTTTATCCAGTCTCTTTGAGGAGTAGGATGGTATGAGGCTTTATAAGTAAGCCTCAGGCTCAGAAACAGGAAGTATATGTCAATAGTTCCTTAAGACAGAGCATAGCCTATTGTTCAAAGTAATTACAGAGCTCACTCAGGTTCAAGGGAGGGAGCCTAGTTCTCATCTGGTGATAACAGGCATGTCCCAGTATTACTGGTAGGCTTTGATCTGCCATAGAACTATAGAGAGTTTTCACTTAGCAGCTTCAGACTCTTCTAAGTTGGCATCAAATACATTGATGTTTCCAAGAAAACCATTCACCATGCGCTAGCTTGTAGATGAGACCAAAGATTTCCCCTGGATGTTATTATTATCTTTATTTTCTTTCCAGGTCCTCCTCCAACTTCTCAGGATCCACTAACAGGTAGTCACTTCTTTATGACATAGTAACTCCATGGAGGCAGATTCTAGGCAATATCCAGGGATGAAGCACAACAGAGCCCCTGGCATATGGTTGAGGGGTTTACTCCTCTGCTGCCACTTTGTAATGGTAACTAAGTATTAGGAGGAGCATGAGGGAAAGGAAGGCTGTGAGTCTTCCCAGGATAAAGTAGACAAGACGTCAACAAGTTGGTAGATGTAGCTCTGCAGCCCATCTGACCCACACTCAGCCTGCCTTGCAGCCCATCTGACCCACACTCAGCACAGCCCTGAAGTGGATGCTCATAGATAACTGTTTTTCATCTCCTGTCACGCATATGTCTTGACCTTATTGTTATAACCTATAGATGTGATCAATGGAGAGTGGAGTATTGTGGCATACAGCTGTCATCTTGTTACTTTCAGGCAGGAGAGTTTGAGTTCAAAGCCATCTTTGGCTACATAATAAGACTCTGTCTCTACAAAAAGTCCTAGAGAATGGGCTCTGTGGTAAGGAGCACTTGTGCAATACCTTGGATTTGATTCCAGCTTTCTCTCATCGCAGAATATAATTAGTAACAGAGGTGTAGGATGTCTAGAATCAGCTCCCAGCTCCATCTTAGGGAAGGTTAGAAACCTGTGGGAACCTGGGAGGACTACAAGGTGGTCATCGAGGTGAAAAGAAGAAAAATCAAACAGCTTCATAAAATTTAGGTACAAATTAAGTGTATTGAGCTTTCAAAGTCCCTCCAAATAACTGGATGATTTTGTTATCTACATTTTGGACAGCACACTGCCTTGTATACCTATGTAGGACTATATCTTTCCATGCTAAAATGACAATGACTATGGAAGAACTAGATTGTTGTCTTGTTTAACTTTCATAAATCCCCAAATCTACAAGTTCCAGTCTGAACACACTGCATTAAAATAAGTGAACATGATCCAGCAAAGTGCTTACTGTGTACTGAGAGGTGGTTGGTCCTAGTCATGGGCTATCTGCTGCACTCATGACCCCTTTCCTTCCCTGACTTATTAGCTCTGAATTTGTTTGGCACTCTTGTTTCACAAACCTTCTCAAAGTCCTTCCCCTACCCAAGGCAGACAGCCTGTCTCTGTGATATTTTTTCCCCATCTCTCATGATGCAGAGCCGTATCTTTCTCCCAGAAAGCAAAGACTCTTTCCATTTAGAAAGGAGAGATGCAGTAAGCGTAGCAGATAAGTTGGACATCTCTTTGAAGATGGTGGGAGCAGAGGTGAAGATGGGGAATTCTCACATGGTGATTGGTGCTTTTGAGCCATCAGAATTAGTTTGAACGGTTTCAGCTCACCAAGGCCAACGGTCACATGACCAGACTGCACATGTCTGTCTTGATCACACTGTGAGCTAGTTCTTCATAAGATCACTCAATAACACCATATGGCTGCAACATGACATCATTTTCCTTATTTCAGGAGGAAGTAACTCTTGTGGAGGAGTCATTTCCAGCCTCTCTGGTTCATTTACGAGTCCACGGTACCCAGAAAACTATCCAACAGACATCCAATGTGTTTGGGAGATCCATGTGGAGAAAAATTTTCGCATAGAACTCATGATTCCAAATTTGAAGTAAGAAACTAGTTTTAAAGGGTTCAATCTGAACAAGAATATTGGTTTTCTTAGCTGTGGCAAAGACATTTTCTGTGCTGATCGAAAAAGCGTAGGAGCACAAAAAAATAGGAGCACTTCCAAGTTCAAGTCTGAATTAATTTTGTACCAGTATCTAATAGTTCTCTTCTAGCTAGAAAAATGCAGCAAGTCATTTATCAATGCTTTTGACACAGCTCAGCTTTGGAAATTTGTCTTTTAATTTTTTTATTTTTTTAATCTTATCTGGATTTATTATTTTTTATTAATTATTTTATTTATTTACATTCCAAATGTTGCCCTCTGGGAGTCTGAGGGGTCTAGGTCAGTTAATACTATTGTTCTTCCTATGGGATTGAAATCCCCTTCAGTTCCTTCAGTCCCTCCCCTAACTCTTCCATAGGGGTCCCCAACCTTAGTCCAATAGTTGGCTGTCCGTATCTGCATCTGTCTCAGCCAGCTGCTGGTAGAGCCTCTCAGAGGGCAAAATATATTTCCTAAATGCTCAAAACCATTGAACTTAAACACTAAGCACAAATATATGTCTTTTCAGGCTAGTCTTTTGCTCATCTATATTTTATACAGACTTTAAGAGACTCCTTAGACATGTTGGCCAACTCTTCCAGGCTTGAGTATGCATTTTCTAAATGTTCCCCAAAGTGAAAGGAGTTGAAATAGCCATTGCCTTCCCTCTGATGCAAAGAGGACAATGTCCCATAGTCCCTACCATCTTCTCATGGCCATGCCAATAAGTAATAGCCGATGTTTTAGAATGCCGACTGTGTGTCTAGACGCTGGAGTGCATGCTTCTTTTACACCTATGTTCACATAGAGGTCAAAGGTCATTTTAGGTGTCATTTTTGCAGACACTATCCACCTTGTCTTTCAAAAGAGGTTTCTCATTGGCCTTGAGCTCTTGAGGAAGCTAGGCCACCATAACCAGAATTTTCACATGGGTTCTGGGGATTAAACTCAGGTCTTCATGTTTAATGACAAGCACTTGATCCACTGAGCTATCTCTATAGACCCTGGGTTATATGCTTCTGGGTTTTGTCATGCTCCAGCATCATTTTAGCCTACAAATGTTTTTACCATCCTTATTAGAGATGTGGGAAATGAGACTATGGGAAGTAACAAACTTGCCCATTGACAACAGATCCAGGTCTGTATGATGTCAAAGCCCCAGTTCTTCACCAAAAGTTTTCTTCCAGTAAAATCTTTACAAGGCCTTTCTTCTCTGACATGGCACACACCATGCTGCAACTGAGCAAGACCATGAGATTCCATGATAAACCAGCCTCTGCCAGGCACTCAATCATGGTTCCATCATGACTATACCAAGGCTGTTAATTCAGACTTGCTTTAAATCCAAACAGCATTTACAAACTCCTAACATATATTACCTTTGTGGCTGGTCAGAATCACTATGATTTTTAAAATTATGATAAGTTGTATTAATTAACTTCATATACTACCTAGGCAAAGAAAATGGAGTCCTGATAAAGCATTTGAGAAAGACTAATGGCTGGGCAGTGGTGGCGCACGCCTTTAATCCCAGCACTTGGGAGGCAGAGGCAGGTGGATTTCTGAGTTTGAGGCCAGCCTGGTCTACAGAGTGAGTTCCAGGATAGCCAAGGCTACACAGAAAAATCCTGTCTAGAAAAAACAAACAAACAAACAAAATCTCTTCTGAGAAAGATTAATGAATGTGTCATGTTTGGAGATTGTCACATTTTGAGGCATTGATACTGAGGATGTTGGTACTGTGTCACTAATACCTAGCTTTCATCCCACCCTCAGCCTGGAAGATATCCTTGGATGCCCCTATGACTCAATTGAGATCTTTGATGGTCCGAGAATTGCATCACTCTCCATGGGAAAGTTTTGTGCCCCATCAGCTGTGGTATTTTTCTCCTCCTCGAACATCTTGACAGTGGTGTTCCGAAGTGATTATATGACAACAAACACTGGCTTTTATGCTTTCTTCAATGCAATTGCACAAGATGGAAGGGAGTCAGGTAGGAAGCCTCAGGTAGCCTTGGGGAGATAATGGAGAAAAATTTCTAAATTAATACTCCTATTCACAAAGCCTGGTTCAATTTTAACCCACACTCCCCCTCCCCACACACACACACAAGCTCTACCTGCTAGAGGTGGTAGATCACAAGGAGGTAGATTTGCTCCCCATGAGGGTCAGGTTAGCAAGCAACAATAAGATAGTAACATATACCCTGTACAAATGCTACAAAGGTGGTTATAGAAGGTCAGGCAGCTTCCATGGAAAACCATGCTCAAAGAAGGGTCTTAAGGCAGCATCTGCTAACACGAGGACTTTGGGAACTGTCCAGAGTTCTGAAATATGGAAGCCAAACACGCCTGGAGATTTCACCCTTCCCCCTTTACCTCTTGACCCAACTCACATGTAGCATGCCTTAAACCACAGATGCACCCTGACTTGAGGCTTGGGGACTCCTGCTAGCCTTGGCCCTGTAGCCAGTCATTGTAGAGCTAAGGAACACTGTCAGTTGTGAGATGGCTTAAGTTTAGGCTTCCCCTACAAGAACTCTAATATTTCTTTGAGACTTCCAGAAAACCAGATAGGTAGTAAGTTCCTGTCTGAAGTTTGAGTTTGTTTGTCTCTGAGGAAAGAAATACCTTTCTGGGTGTGATCTGTGTATCTTATATGTGTGCTATCCCTGACTGATCCAGAGAGCCTCTATGATAAACACTTGATTGAAGCATGACTTTTGAAATGAGGAAACAGCTCAGAGAGGTGAAGTAATTGTCATGTAGGGGGCAGTAGAATGAGATTCAACCCCAGTTCCTGTCTTACTCTATGACCCTTGGGCTTTGTATGGAATCAAGACAACCTCAAGGGTTTGCACTTGTAATGACCTTGGTCATTGGCTAGGAGTCTCTTTTTTCTTTCTTTCTTTCTTTCTTTCTTTCTTTCTTTCTTTCTTTCTTTCTTCCTTCCTTCCTTCCTTCCTCCCTCCCTCCCTCTCTTCTTTCCTTCCTTCCTTCCTTCCTTCCTTCCTTCCTTCCTTCCTTCCTTCCTCTCTCTCTCTCTCTCTCTCTCTCTCTCTCTCTCTCTCTCTCTCTCTTTCTTTCTTTCTTCTTTCTATTTTTTTATATTAGGGATTATAATATAATCACATTTCTCCCTTTCCTCCCTCCAAACTCTTCCATATAACCACCCATTCCACTGCTCTCCTCCTGGTTCTCCCCTCACACACTCCCTTCCTCCATTGATTCTCCCTTTCTCATCTGAGAGGGTGAAGGCTCCCCTGGGTATTCCCTCACTCTGACATATTAAGTCTCTGCCATGCTAGCTGCATCCTCTCCTACTGAGGCCAGACAAGGCAGACCATCTAAGGGACAGGATTCACAGACAGAGGACAGCTTTAGGGACAGCTTCTGCTCCAATTGTTGGGGGATCCATGAAAACCAAGCTGCACATCTGCTACATATGTCTAGGGGGTTTAGGTCCAGTCTATGGATGCTCTTTGGTTGGTGGTTCAGTCTCTGAGAGCCTTCAAGGGGTCAGGTTACTTGACTCTGTTGGTCCTCCTGTGTAGTTCCTATCCCCTTCGGGGCCCCTACTCCTTCCCCCAAATTTCCCATAGGACTCCCTGAACTCCATCTAATGTCACTCTTTTCATAAACCTCCCCATGCTCAAAACTGGAATCTTCCTCTATTTAGAAGAAAGACCAGTGCTGCGGTTGGCAGGCAGCTCTGGGCAGTGCTCAGGACGCGTAGAGATCCTCCACCAGGGGGCCTGGGGCACCGTATGTGATGACCTGTGGGACATGAATGAAGCTGAGGTTGTGTGCAGACAGCTGGGTTGTGGCCATGCCGTTGCTGCTCCTGGAAGTGCCTACTTTGGTCCAGGCTCTGGAAACATCCTTCTGGACAACATTCAATGTTCAGGGAAGGAAAACCACTTTGGCCAGTGTTCCAGCTCTGCCTGGTTAGACCACAACTGTGGCCACCATGAGGATGCTGGAGTTATCTGTTCAGGTATTCTGCCTCTTGTAATGGGTTCTTTCCATGAGGAATCTTAGGGATGGATAGAAGCCATGAACAGAGCAGGAGTGTGACTCCACTGAAAATGGCCTTGGATGTTACTTCACACATAGTTGTAAACATAATATCTAACAAAGGCAAGTTACCAAAGGAAGGGTTCATTTTTGACTCGTGATTCAGGTACGGTTCACCATGGCAGAGAAGTCATAGAGGACTTGAGAAGTCATAGAGAGCTTGAGGCAGCTGGTCATAGTGAATTGAATCCAGGAAGCAGAGAGAGAGATGAATGTTGTCACTAAACTTGCTTCTTTCCATTCTGTCTGGGATCCCAGCCCATGCAATGGTGCTACCTACATTTAGACTGTCTCTTTCCACCTCAGTGCCTAATCTAGAAACTCCCTAAAGAAGCCCAGAGGTTTGCCTCCTAGGTGGTTCTAGACTTGGTAAATTGACAAGAGCTACACTCCTTTAGCAAGAAAGGCAGGAAATGCAGAGTACAAGTAGCTTGAAAACAGATGTCCAGGGACACTTTGTTGGCTTTTCCTATTGTCTGTATGTTCCTCAGATGTGATGCTGCTTTTCCAGGGAGACATGCCCACATTAGAAAAAAATAACATTTTTCTCTCCGTGGAATTTAATTTAAATTCCCTAAACCCATTTATTTCCCATTTATGCAGATGCAGAGGTGACTCCTTCACCAACAGGCAAGTCCAACACTGTGAATTCCATCTCTTCAAAGTTGAGAAATCTGTGTCCTGACTTAAACAGTGGTGGACAGTGACCACAGCAGTGATTTCCAGTTCTGGCTGCACAATGGACGCTTCTGAGATTCCCAAGACTAGTCACATTAGAACCTTCAGAACCACCCCTAGTTACCAGTAATAGTTGAGCTCTCATGTGATTGTAATGTTGAGCAGAAATTTAAAAACTAGTTGTTCTTTATATACCCTCATGTTAATCCCTGGTGAAATGTGTAGTTGGAAAAGATGTATATGTGTGTGTGTGTGTGTGTGTGTGTGTGTGTGTGTATTTATATGTGCATGTCATAGGCTGTGAAATTAAAATAAGTGTTATGGTGGCATGACTTTTTAAAGGGAGCAAGAAATAGAAAGTAATATATTTATGTAATAGGAGTGTAGACCTTTAACTAACTGGAGGAGGAGAACCAGGAAGAAGGGGGTGAAGAAGCACAGTGTGGGAGGGAGATAGCAAAAGCTGGCTGCAGTGATGCACCACCACCCTTCCCAACCCTACCTAGTGATTGTTACTATTGTCTACCTCCAGTGACGACATCAGTCAAATATCAAGGTTGGGAGCCAGTTACATTCCCTGTCTTAGTTATTGCTGTATTGCTATGAAGAGACACCATGACCAAAGCAATTTATAGAGGAAAGGATTTATTGGGTTAACAAGTATCAGAGAGTGAGTCCATAATGCCCATCATGGTAGGGAATATGGTAGCAGATAGGCCAGGAATGGCATGGGAACAGTAACTGAGAGCTTATGTCTGCTCCACAAATTGGAGGGGAGTGTGTATGTGCTGGAAATGGTGTGGGCTTTTAAAACCTCAGAGCCCATCCCCCCAGTGAAACACTTCCTCTAACAAGGCTTCACCTCCTAATCCTTTCTACACAGTTCCAACAATTGCAGACCAAACATTCAAATCTATGAGCTTATGGGAACCATTTTCATTCAAACCACCACAAAGGGGGATGGACCACCTATAACCCAATAAGCCACTTATTGTTAAAGCATGCTGTTACTACCTCTGTACAAAAGAAATTTACTTCTGAGATACTTTAGATTAGAAAAAAATCATTCTGTTGTTACCCAGTAACACTCTCGACAAAGGACCAGTAATGATGGGCAAGTGGCTAGCATCTATCATTGCTAAACTTCACATTAGATATGGTCAAAGAGGAGACCTGGGAGATAAGGAAGTTCTCAAACCATCTGACCAGCCTGCTTCAAACTCCCTCACCAAATTCTTTATGTAAAACTCTTGTCCAGGTTTGATATGAAAGTTTGTGCCTCATCTTATTGTAACTTGTTATGCCATGTTTAGTTGATATTCCTAGGAGAATAGGTCTTTTATGAAGGGAAACAGAGGAGAAATGAGTCTGGAAGAGATGGGAGGGGTGTGTGTGTGTGTGTGTGTGTGTGTGTGTGTGTGTGTGTGTGTGAGAGAGAGAGAGAGAGAGACAGAGACAGAGACAGAGACAGAGACAGAGACAGAGAGGCAGAGACAGAGACAGAGAGAAAACTGGGAGTAGTGGCAGGTGGGAAAATTATGGTCATGATGTAATGTATGAGAGAATAATTAAACACACACATGCACACGCACACACACAAACAAACACAAAAATTCAATCAAGTACCAGAATTTTCCATGGGACAAACTTTCAAATCATATTGCCCTTAGCTCACCACATGGTAGACACTGATAGTACAGAATATTGAAATATATACTGCGCATAAACAAAGCCAGTGGGCTACCTGCCAGGAGAAAGAAAGGATCTTGAACATGTACCAGCACTCCCCAGTGAGCTCTCTCTTCCCTCCACAACACACTTGTCCAGCCTACCCATCCTCATTTTGGCTGTAAGGATTCTGAATTTGGGTCTACTGGGTTTTGATACTTAATGCTTTATACATTATATGTTCAAAAACCCAGAGGTGCTATTGTAGTTGATTCTTGTCAGCTGAATGATCAGGACAGACCTTGCCTTGGTAGACCTAGAACCCAACAGAAAGGAAGTCATGTAGCTAGACATTGTGTATGATTTTTTTTCTGGTCAGTCTACAGAGAGAAGAAAGCTCTATCCAAGATCAGGCGGGGAAGAGAAATGAGTGTGTGCAAACTATTTCTCAAAACTTTGAAGCAGTAACATGCTCATTCATTGGCTCTTAAAATGTATAAAATGACTGCGTGATGCTGGTTCCATTCTGGTTTTCTCGGTTTAGATTTTTTGAAACTTCTGTTTCTCAGTTCCATACACCATAAGGTACTATCTTTCCTGAAAGTAACATAGACTAGAATGGCATTGTAATACACCAGCATGAACATCTGTCTGTCCTGTATGACATGAGGGGGAAATGGGTGGGATGGAGCTCTCATAAGCAGGTCGGTTGGCTTCACTTGAGTTGAGCTGGCTTTCAAGGCAAGACCATTAGAGAAGTATGTATTCTAGGAGACTAGACAGATAGCTCAGTTGGTAAAAAACTTGTTTTTACAAATGGAAAGACTTAACTTTTAGCCCAGGAAAAAAATCTAAAGAAAAATCTTTTAAAAAAATCTTAAAAAAAAAATCTAAGCATAATGCTGTGTGCTTCTAATACCAACATTATAGTGACAAAGGTGGGTGGATTTGGGGGGCTCCCTGACAAGCCAGCCTATCTTAACCAGTGAATTCCAGGTCAATAAGAGACTGTGTCTCAAAAACACAAGGTAGGTGGCACCTGAGAAATAACATAAGGTAGGCCTCTGCCCACCATGCACACATATGTACATGCACACACACACACACACACACACACACACACACACACACACACACACACACACACACAAAGCGTAACCTGGATGCCCTCAATGTACATGCATCCAGTGTCGATTTCAATCAGTTTCAGGTCCTGCCCACCAATCGTATATATTTCATCCTCCCATGCTTCTCTTAGATCTACACATGCCAGTCGAACTGTGGCTATCCAGACCAGCCACACCACTTCCCATTCTGTGATTCCCACTGTAGAATCTGGTGCAACTCTAGATTTCACATCTGGGAAAATGCCAAGTGCATTCCTGAAGATGCCAACCACAAGTCTCTCATCTGCTTTCACAGAAGGAAGTCACTCCTGTGGAGGAGTAATTTCAAGTCTCTCAGGCTCCTTCTCCAGTCCTTGGTATCCTACTAACTACCCTACGGACACAGAGTGCATCTGGGAGATACATGTGGCTGAGAAGTTCAACATAGAGCTGACGATCCCAAGCCTGAAGTAAGCAGCTTTGTCCTTCTCTGCTTTAATGACCAGACTAGATTTGAACCTGTGATTTCCCAAGATGGATACCTTTTCCATGGAGTTTTTACTCTTTAGTGAAAACCCTTTTATTTTTCAGGTGGCCACTGATAGTCTTTGTTGTGGGTGTCTTACAGTTAATTATCTCAATATCTTATTCATTGAGGTAATGCTCATGAATGCCCAGTCACCGAGACATGGAGCTATAGCTGGGTGGTCCACACCTGAAGACCTTGCCCCTGCTCCATCACACATAAGTTTCCTCCTCCTGAAAGATCCAGATTGGGCCTTTCTTGTTTTCACTGTCTGGTCATCCTTTCTCAGATACTATGTTGCTTTTCCCTTCAAGAATTCTATCAGGGAATTTTCTCCAAAAATTAAAGGGTTTTATTCATTTCTCCCATCAAGTACCTTGTACTTCCTATTTATTTCTCCAGCCATGGTCCATTTGAAAATAAATACTTATTAATGTATATTTACACATATATGTTCATGTATATACCTTTATTTATTGCATATACAGTTGTCCCTTGGTATTCATAGATTGGCTCCAAGATACCCCTCAGCTGCCACAGAAGTCTAAATCTCATATGAAATATCATAGTATTTATATGTAACTTTTGTACATTTTCTTGCGTTCTTTAAATGCAATATAAACATGGGACAAATCGTCGTTATGCTGTATTGTTTCTGGAATGTTGACCAAAAATAGCCTACACATGCTCAGCACAAAGATTTATGGCAAATATTTTTGACTCATACTTAGTTAAATCCTCAGGTGCAAAAGGCCAACTACAAATACATTCATATATCCCTATAGGTAACTTCTTAATTGAAAAAACAAAACAAAACAAAACAAAACCTTTCCAGATACTATGAAACCACAGAAACTACACTGTCCCATCCTAGTTACCCCTTTTCCTGACTTTGTCTCTCAGTTTGTCCAGACTTCTGTGTTTCCTTCTGCCTGCATTCATTACCCACAGCAGCCAATGATCCAAGTTCTCCCTTTAAAGGTGTAAAAAGTGCAGACAGTGGAGCAGAGCATGCCACACTCTCACTGTGCCAAACAGCTGTAACCCCCCAAATCTCCTATAATCTACCTACTTATTAAAGCATAAATTCATGAGTTAGGTAACTTAAAAGAAGTGGTTCAGGAGCTCCATGTAGGAACTACAGAGGAAAGTCTGAGCATACAGTAGTAAAAAGAGAAGGGGGTGGGGGGACAGTCGTCACCTGGCTGTAGCTGTAGAATTGTCTCATTTGGTTCACCCCATAGGGAAGCCCTTAGCTATGTAATTGCATTAGCTATTTCTAGTAAGCTTGGATTATCTTTCTTTAATACAAAAGTAGCCATTTATTTATTAGTTTTGAACCACTGGGAACTGAACTCGAAGTGTCAAGGTTATCATGCAAATACTGTACCACTAAGCTCAGCCCCAACACAGTCCCCTACAAGAAATAGGGACAGTTCAGCTATTTATCTTGCAAATGAAAGAGAAGGTCCCTCTGGGGCCTACTTGGCTCCTCTGCACTGAAAACTTTGGGCATGGCCTGCATTTCAGTTTAATACCTGCTACTGTGGCTCTGATGTACCTTCCACATACATTGTATCTCTGCTTTTCTTTGTTTCTTTTCTTTTTTGTACTTTAAAATAAATTTTATTAGCTTAATAAAAAAGAATATGTATTGCTTTTTTATGGTTGAAAACTAAATGATACCTAAAATTAATTAAAATTAATGACTGCTTCTATTTCTTTACGGGTTATGGGACTGTTTAGATGGTTTATCTGATCCTGATTTAACTTTGGTACCTGGTATCTGTCTAGAAAATTATCCACTTCATCCAGATTTTCTAGTTTTGTTGAGTATAGGGTTTTGTAGTGAGATCTGATGATTTTTTTTAATTTCCTCAATTTCTGTTGTTATATCTCCCTTTTCATTTCTGATTTTGTTAATTTGGATACTGTCTCTGAGCCCTCTCGTTAGTCTGGCTAAGGGTTTATCTATCTTGTTGATTTTCTCAAAGAACCAGCTCCTGGTTTTGTTAATTCTTTGTATAGTTCTTTTTGTTTCTATTTAGTTGATTTCAGCCCTGATTTTGATTATTTCCTGTCATCTACTCCTCTTTGGTGTATTTGCTTCTTTTTGTTCTAGAGCTTTCAGGTGCGCTGTCAAGCTTCTAGTGTAAGCTCTCTCCAGTTTCTTTTTAGAGGTACTTGGAGCTATGAGTTTTTTCTCTACCACTGCTACTTTTCCTCTACACTACTACTTTTCATTGTGTCCCATAAGTTTTGGTATGATGTGTCTTAATTTTCATTAAATTCTAAAAAGCCTTTATTTTTTTTTCTTTATTTCTTCCTTGACCAAGTTATCATTGAGTAGATAGCTTCCATGTGTATATGGACTTTCTGTTGTTTTGTTGGTATTTAAGACCAGCCTTAGTCCTTGGTGATCTGATAGGTGCTCAGAAGAAGGTATATCCTTTTGCTTTAGTATGAAATATTCTAAAAATATCTGTTAGATCCATTTGTTTCATAACTTCTATTAGTGTCTCTGTTTAGTTTCTCTTTCCATGATCTTTCCATTGATGAGAGTGGAGTGTTGAAGTCTCCCACTATTATTGTGTGGGGTGCAATGTATGCTTTGAGCTTTAGTAAAGTTTCTTTTATGAACGTGGGTGCCCTTGCATTTGGAGCATAGATGTTTAGAATTGAGAGTTCATCTTGGTAGATTCTTCCTTTGACCAGTATGAAGTGTCCTTCCTTATCTTTTTTGATAACTTTTGGTTGAAAGTTGATTTTATTCAGTATTAGACGGCTACTCCACCTTGTTTCTTGGTACCATTTGCTTGGAGAATTGTTTTCCAGCCTTTTACTCTGAGGTAGTGTCTGTCTTTGTCACTGAGGTGCATTTCCTGTGTGCTGCAAAATGTTGGGTCCTGTTTATGTATCCAGTGTGTTAGTCTATGTCTTTTTATTGGGGAACTGATTCCGTTGATGTTAAGAGATATTAAGAAAAGGTGATGATTGTTACTTTCTGTTATTTTTGTTGTTAGAGGTGGAATTATGTTTGTGTGGCTATCTTCTATTGGGTTTGTTGAAAGATTACTTTCTTGCTTTTTCTAGGGTGTAGTTTCCCTCCTTGTGTTGGTGTTTTCCACCTATTATCCTTTGTAGGGCTGTATTTATGGAAAGATATTGTGTAAATTTGTTTTTGTAGAATATTTTGGTTTCCCCATCTATGGTAATTGAGAGTTTTGCTGGGTATAGTAGCCTGAGCTGGCATTTGTGTTCTCTTAGGGTCTTTATGACATCTGCCCAGGATCTTTTAGCTTTCATAGTCTCTGGTGAGAAGTCCGCCGTAATTCTGATAGGCCTGCCTTTATATGTTACTTGACCTTTTTCCCTTACTGCTTTTAAAATTCTTTCTTTGTTTAGTGCATTTGGTGTTTTGATTATTGTGTGACAGGAGGAATTTCTTTTCTGGTCCAGTCTATTTGGAGTTCTGTAGGCTTCTTGTATGTTCATGGGCATCTCTTTCTTTAGGTTAGGGAAGTTTTCTTCTACAATTTTGTTAAAGATATTTATTTGCCCATTACATTGGGAGTCTTCACTCTCTTCTATACCTATTATCCTTAGGTTTGGTCTTCTCATTGCATCCTAGATTTCCTGGATGTTTTGGGTTAGGAGCTTTTCGCTTTTTGCATTTTCTTTGACTGTTGTGTCAATGTTTCCTATGGTATCTTCTGCATCTGAGATTCTCTCTTCTATCTCTTGTACCCTGTTAGTGATGCTTGCATCTATGACTCCTGGTCTCTTTCCTAAGTTTTCTATACCCTGGGTTGTCTCCTTTTGTGATTTCTTTATTGTTTCTATTTCTATTTTTAGATCTTAGATTTTTTTTTCATTTCCTTCATCTGTTTGATTGTGTTTTCCTGTAATTCTTTAAGGGATTTTTGTGTTTCCTCTTTAAGGGCTTCTAGCTGTTTACCTATGTTCTCCTGTATTTCTTTAAGGGAGTTACTTATGTCCTTCTTAAAATCCTCTAACATCATCATGAAAAGTGATTTTAGATCTGAATCTTGCTTTTCCAGTGTGATGGTGTGTCCAGGACTTTCTATGGTTTCTGATGATGCCAAGTAACCTTGGTTTCTGTTGCTTATGTTCTTATGCTTGCCTCCTGCCATCTGATTATCTCTTGTGCTACCTGCCCTCACTATATCTGACTGGAGTCTGTCCTTCCTATGATCCTGGTTGTGTCAGAACTCCTCAGAGTCAAGCTGTCTCTGAGATCCTGTGATTCTGGGATCCTGGGATCCTGAGATCCTGGGTATGTCAGAGCTCCTGGGAGTCAAGCTGCCTCTGGGACCTTGAGATCTCGGTGTGACCAAGCTCCTGGAATCCTGTGATCCTGTGTTCCTGTGATCCTGTGATCCTGTCATCCTTGGCATGCTAGAGTGCCTGGGAGTGGAGTTTTCTCTGGGTATTGTGGGACTGGCTGGGGCATTTGCGCCCAAGTTCTACTCAGGGCACCAGTCCAGACCAGAAGGAACTCATGCCACTGGTCAGGCAGAGTTCCTGGGTGCCTGGGTGCCTAGGTCCCGCTGGTCCCAGTTACTCCCCGATGTTAGGGCAGATGTTTTGTCCTCCACACCTCTAAACCTATGATCCTGGGAGTGAAGCTTCCTCTAGGTGTTGTAGGACTGGCTCTGTGTCTTTGTTTCTTTGTTTCCTTGTTTGTTTGTTTGTTTGTTTGTTTGTTTGTTTCTTTCTTTCTTTCTTTCTTTCTTTCTTTCTTTCTTCCTTTCTTCCCTTCTTACTTACTTTTTTCTTTCTTTCTTTAAAAATATATTCTTTTGTAGCTGGGCATGCTTTTAGTCCTAGCAATTGGTAGACAGTGACAGACAGATTTCTATGTATAGGGCAGCCTGGTCTACATTCTGAGTTCAAGTACAGACAGGGAGATCCTTTCTCAAACACAAAACAGAACAAAAAATGTGTTAGTTTTAGGTATTTTGTTTTTACTTCACTGGGATAGGTGTCCAATGGTAGATTTTAAAATCTAGTACTGAATTTGTGTGTAAAGTGTGCCCACTGTGTGTATGGATATACATATAGCCATAAATGTATTTGTAATGAAAATTTATAATAGACACATATGGATACTTGCTCAGAAATTATATATTATGTTACATGCTATATGTAATATTTATTATGTTAGATAGACATTGGTGTGCTTTCCATGTATATTCATTGCTCCTACTCTATGTGGGCTCCTGTCTATGACTGAACTTATAGTGCTGAACAGAATAGATAAGACCTCTGATGCTATGAGTTTACATTCTAGATGGAAAGACAAACTGTACTGAAACAAACCATTAACTCAGTGGAAACTTTCAGATAGTGAGAAGTTGATATGTACTGAAGTCAAAGCAATCAATATCTGTAAACTAGGCTGGGGGTCAAGGCAGAAGACAGCATATGGGATGCCTGGCACAACTCTTTCCTCATCCAGGTTAAAGGAAATGTGGGCAGTCTGGGACCTTGGTGAGATAAGTTCTTCCAGTAGGCCCTTTTGTCACTATCTTCCTGACTCAGGGTCTTCCTGAGCATCTTGTTCTGCGAGTCTCTGATGGACACTGACCACCACCGAAAGCAGGACTTGAATTGAAGGGTCAGAAACATTAAAGAGATATTCAGAGGAAGAGGGTCAGAGAGACTGAAAACTAGGCTAACTGATGGAAGCCAACAAAATGGACTAGATAAGAATGGGAAGTCTGACAGATCAGTATAGTTCAGGAGGGGAAGTGAGGCAAGAGGTTCTTAGACTTGATGGATTCTTAGATGTGGAATGAGGAGTGTGGGCAGGAGGAAGGTAAGGGCAGATTGGCTTGGGGAGACTAATGCTGCTTTTACCCCCTCAGACTAGAGGACATCTATGGGTGCCCTTACGACTTTGTCGAAGTGTTCGATGGACACCAAGTCGCCTCACTCTCCATGGGCAAAGTCTGTGCTGGAGCAGAACTCACATTCCTCTCCTCTTCAAATTTCATGACGGTGGTGTTTAAAAGCGACACCATGATCACCAACTCAGGCTTCTATGCTCTGTACAACTCCGTTCAGCAAGGTGAAAGGCAAAATGGTGGGTATCCTGACACTCACCGTGCAGGATGTACACTGGCTCTGACTTGGCCCGTTTAGAGAGAAGAGGCTTTTGAAATCTGAGCCGAATGACACCTCAGGTCCACCTTTGCTGAGTGGCATCCTCACTGCCAGTCAGAACCCTTACCCCTGCTCTGACAGCCACAGTCACTGTCTTCCACTAAGCATCTAGGGACAGATGGCTGGGGTCTCTTGTCTCCCACTGTGTGTGTGCGCGCTGAAAGAATCCCATTTCCTTTCTCAAAAGAAGGAAAGAGATAATATGAAAGATTATTCTAGAACTGTCACAAAGTATAACTGTCAGGCTTTCTTCTGACTGGATTAGTCACACACCATCCAGAACACTTGTGAACCTCTCAGGTTCTGCTGCAGGGTACAAGAACATTCCAGTGGCTTAATGTAAGTTATCCTCCAGCTGGGATGTTTCTGAAAGCTTAAGAGACTCTAAAATACTGGGCTGGGGGGTGGCTCAGTGGTTCAAGAACCTGAGTCCAAGAAGCAGAGATAGGAGACTTCTCAGATGCTCACAAGCTTGCTAGACTGGTGTGAAGTGGAGATGGTGGTAAAGAAGAGACTTGTCTCAAACAAGGCAAGGACCAACAACTAAAGTTGTCCTCTGACCTCCACACATGTGCTACATTCACACATACATACATACATACATACATACATACATACATGCATACATGCATACATACATAGAGAGAGATTTAAAAATTAATAGGCATTAATTGCTCTTTAGCAGTCAGAAAGTTTTAGGGAGTCAGGTCACAGGACTACTCCGAGGGTCCAACATGGAGAAGATGTTTTTCAACCTGCAGCTGCTTCTAGAATCTGAGGACCACACATCTCTACAGCAGCTATTTTTCTGTCCCTAGGAATGGCCTTGAGGCTGGTAAATGGCAGCCACAGGTGTGAAGGCCGAGTAGAGATCTCCTACAATGGGACCTGGGGCACGGTGTGTGACGACAGCTGGGACCTGACAGATGCCAAGGTGGTGTGCCGGCAGCTTGGCTGTGGTAAGGCCTTGTTGGCCCCAGCTGAGAGCCACTTTGATAAAGGCATGGGCCATATCATGCTGGATGATGTGCAATGCATGGGGGATGAAGCCAAGGTGTGGCAATGCACACATCACGGATGGTTCTCCCACAACTGTGGGCACCATGAAGATGCCAGCGTGGTCTGCTCAGGTGAGTGGCGTGGCTTACATCACATCTCAGGAAGAGAGCCTTTCCAACCCTGAGCCACTGGGAAGAGAAATGTCAACACCAGCAGGCAGGCAGTCAGCAATGAGCTCTAGGCATTGAACCAATTTTTAAGTCAATTTACTTAAGAGTTAGTTTCAATCTTAGGTATCTGTAAAGGGTTCAAAAAACTCACCTGGATATTAGCAATTATATAAATGGCTAGAATTATTGGACATTGTGTTCCTGGCATGGCATGCCTGGGTGTTGGTAACAATCTAGTGCCCACCATGTGTTCTGTGAGTGCCGAACTCTGTCCTACAGCTAGTACCTCTGAATTCTCTGTTAATACCCACAGCTTTCAATAAAGTAGACGACAGCATCTGTACTTAACTGATAAGCCTTCCAAAGACATACCTAACACCACATGCAGGGCCATGTTCTCTAACTACTGCCTGGCTGAGGTCCTGGGTTAAAGGCTGAGCTCATCTGTTACAGGGCCTCTGTTGGCACAGTGACAAGCCAAAATCAAACAAGCACCATGCTGCACCTGAACCACAAGGGCATAGCGAGCTCCCTCACTCTGGCTAGTTGATCCCTTCACTAGCCTGGATGAGTTTTAAGTCTACTTTTCCCATGACCCAGAACAGAGCATGTCTGCTTCTGAAGGAAGTACCAGATTTTTCTGGAGAGTTATGTGATCACCTTATTTAAACTGTCTCTCACCCTCACATCTGTCTTTGAATAGGTATGGAAGACGCACCGAGTGGAGAACCAGCAGGTACTGTCTGTCAATTCATCCAGGGCCCTCGTGAATGAGAATCTACCATTCAAGTTCTGAGACTGGAGAGAAAGGCCCAATTAGACACTCTGTTTCTAATTAGCAAAAGCAGTAACGCCCATCACAGTTGGCAATGTGGCGGTACTAAATTGTTACAGAGGGTGAGAAGATAAGAGAAAGAGGAGGTTCAGATTTACCAGAGATGAAATTTCTCGGCTACTGGTTCAATAGTGAGAGGACCAACTGCTGGCTTTGGTGATCATATCACAAGAGTCTAGAAAGAGCAAGGAACCAGAAACTCCGAGGTTGCATGGAGTGGCCCTGTCCATATTGTTGAGGTACAAACACGCCATCTCTGTTCTCTGGGCACAGGGGAATGATGGCCTCTGAAGATCAGTAGTCTTCAGTATTTTAAGAAAAGAATAAAATATGGATGCAAATTCTTGATGATGACTTTTTGTCTGTGCATTTTCACAGACTTCACTGTGACATGGCTTCACATAAGCTCCTCCTGTATACACTTCTCTTTCTACGTTAACTCGTCCTTGCTTCTTTTCATATGTATGAAGCTCCTACACATGGGGTCTATAGATAATTCCACACCAAAGCCAAGAGTTCTGCCCTAATTGGATACTTTAGTTAATCTTGGTCTTGATTTCAGATCCAATTTGTATATAATAATTAAAAGGTAAGCATTAAATTTTTAAAAGATTTCTAAGTTTTGAGCAGATAGCAATTTCGAATTGAGTTTTGGGGGCTTCGCTGATGGGACAGGCTTTGATAGGGGAACATTGGAGGCAAGGCAAATGTCTGGGGACAGAGTGCCAGTGCCTTCCATGGGGAGTCCCTAGTTAGAAGTACACTGGCCGCTTAGAATTGGTTACAACCGTTTATACTGAGCTGACTTTGGCTTGCTTACGTAGGAGCTAAGAGCTACCCCGTTTCATAGCTTCCCAATGACTTCTTTTAATAAAGTCATTTCAGGATCCCCACCCTACCTAACGCTGCAACCCTTTAAGAGAGTTCATGTTGTGGTGACCCCCCACCAACCATAAAATCATTTTCATTGCTGCTTCAGATAACTGTAGTTTTGCTGTTGTTATGAGTTGTTATATAAGTATCTGACAGGTTGAGAACCACTGCTCTAATGAGCTGTCCTACAGCTCAGCCACTTTGGTTTGTATTAACTTTGTATCTTTTTGCCTCCTTCTATCTGCACATGTAAACCTTCCTAAAGCCTATTCACTTCTAGATGTTACTGTTTTCCCTTTACAACATGAATGATCATCTATCAAGAGGCTGATACTGAAGCTGGGAGTGTAGCTCAGTTGGAAGCGTGCTTGCCTAGCACACAGGAAGCCCTGGGTTCAATCCCTACCACTGCATGAAAGTAGCCATGATGGTCCATGCCTATAATTCCAGCATCCATGAGGGGAAGGCTGAATGACCTCTGGGGTTCAAGGTCACCCCCAGCTAAATAGTCAGCCTGAACTATGTTAGCCCTGCCTCACAAAAAGTGGGTTTGTGTTGGTTGGGTTTGTTTTGTTGTTGTTGTTTTTGTTTTGTTTTGTATTTTAGCTTGATACATGACTCATCAGTTAAGGGTGCTTGCTGTTCTTTCAAGGGAGTTGAATTCAATTCTCAATACCTCTATCAGGCAGCTCACAACTGCCTGTAAATTCCAGTTCCAAGGGATCCGATGCCCTTTTCTATCGTCCACAGACAGAAAGACAAACAGATAGACACACACACACACACACACACACACACACACACACACACACTAAAAACACATCATAACAACAACAAGAAGTAAGTTTTCCCTACTTTTTTTTGATGGCATAGTTGTTTTTCCTCAGATTCTACTGTTCATGCTAGCCTCACATTTGAGTTCATGTCTCAGCCTTCCCCGGTGCTGGGATTAGAGGTGTGAACTTTGTACACTCAGTTTGCTTTCTTTACTCTTCTGCTTTCATTGTATCTCCTCCTGATCTTGATAAAACACAAAAGAAAACAGAGCAAAAGTCCCAGCGATCCGTGTCTCCTCATGGGATTTCCTCACTTTTTTCTACAGATGAGATTTTCCATTGCGGTGGTTTGCTCACAAATAGTTCAGGCTCCTTCTCCAGCCCTTGGTATCCTAAAAAATACCCCACAAATGTGGTCTGTGCCTGGGACATACAAGTGGATACCAGCGCTCACATCAGACTCACCTTCGAAGTGGTCAAGTGAGTAACTTTTCGTGCCCATACAATGATCATTACTTGGCTGTGTATATGTCAGGTTCACTACCTCTTCACTGGACATGATAGAGCTACTGCACAAGTGAACTCATAACAGTCTAGACTTCATGCGCAAGACCTGCACAGTGTCAAGCCAGCCAAAATCCCAGCATGGATGAGGGGAGGGCTCATGAAGTCCCACCTCTGTTTAGGAACTGTTGGCAGTTGATAGCTACTGGGAGAGAACCACTTTTCTTCAGGGACGCAGGCACTAAGAGGCCACCCATACTCCGATACATAGTTCTATACCCATGCACACACAGAAAGGACTAAATGGATTCAGTGGGTAGCAAGTTTAAAAAACAAACAAACAAACAAACAAACAAACAAACAAAAATAGGCATAGTGACATAAACAAACGTGCCACGACAATCCCAGCACGCCAGAGGCAAAGGCAGGCAGATCTCTATTTGTGCAAGGCTGTCCAGGGCTATATTGTGAGACCTGTCTCAAAATAAACAAATAGGTAAAAAAAAAAAAAATGAATAAAATTAAAAAAGAGTGCACATGAATTTGGGGTGGGAACTGGAGAGGGTGGTAGTAGAGAAATCAGAAGGGAAGGAATTAGGGAGGTCTGGATGCATACAGCACATGCATGCATAAATATTATATCAAATGCTAAAGAGCTGCAATTCTCCCAAGTGAGCTGTACCTTCAATTGCCTTGTAATACTGATCAAAAGCCTAAGTTTGCAAATTCCAGGAATTTACTTCCTGTGAGTACAGACAGAGGCTTGCAGCGTTCACACAGCAACAGTAGATTGGGGTTAGGCTACGAGTCCATCAGCAGGAGATCCACTAAACAGATTTTGGTACAACCACATGTTACTGTCACAGACTAAGTGACTAATGCTACAGAATGAGAAGCAACAAACAGTGGATAATTGCCAAATCTGCAAACTGTCTGTGGGAAGAAAAGGATCTGCTCCTGGGAAGGGGAATAAGGTGGGTGGGGGAGGCTGGTGGGCGAGACAGATTTTTACTTTTTTTTTTTTTGCCATAAGCCATCAGTATCATGTAAATTATGTTCCATGAGCTTTAGATAGCTCACATTGAAAAGATATTATTGAATTAAAACTTTAACAAATTAAAAGAAAATGAACTTAATGGTATTTTGTATGTTTTTTTGTTTGTTTGTTTGTTTTGGTTTTGTTTTTTTTTGGCTTTTGGGTTTTTTGTCCAAAATTGCTTTGTTTGGGCATTTTTGTCTTTTATATTAACGGTATTTTGCTTGTATATTTTGAGTTCCCTTTTTGCAGGTTTGTGCATTTGTATGTGTGTGAGAGAGATGTGAGTTTCTTGTTTGTTTTTCTCTTTTAAAGATAGAAAAGGGAGGGCATGGAGTTGGGTAGGTGAGCATGGAGGTAGGGAGGAGCTGAGAGGAGGGAAACATGTGGCCAGAACATATTGTGCGAAAATAATGTTTTAATACAAAATAGAAAAGTACCTTTGCCTAAGCTGGTGGGATCAGCCCTTCTTCTAGCCTGTGGGAGGAGTTACAGGTCTGTAGTGGCTTTACCTGACCCTTGTTGTAACCTTTTGGGAAGTTGCTCTAGACAAAAAGGCCAAGGAAAGAAAGGAGCTTAAAAGAGGCCATTTCATTCACAGGATGGAAAATTTCTATGGCTGCCCTTATGACTTCATCGAGATTTTTGATGGCCCACAAAGTGAACCATTTTCACTGGGGAGATTCTGCTCTGAAACAACTCCAATATTTACCTCTTCTTCAAGCCACATGAGCGTGGTGTTCCACAGTGACGCAATCGTCACCAACATTGGATTCTTTGCATCTTATGAATCTCTATTGCAAGATGAGAAAGACACAGGTAGGCCCTTTCATCATTTGAGTCACTGGCCCTGCTTGGTGACACTGAACTCAGGTGGCCACTTGGTCATCTGGGAGCTAGGGATTTGAAAGTGGTTCCCAAGCTCCCAGTCAGTTATAGCTCCTGAGATGTAGGTTGAAGAGACTGACTGAGCAGATTGCTCTGAGCAGATTGTATCCCCTGAGGTTAAAAGTTCATGAACTCTTAAGAGATAGGGAACTCAGCCAACACCGAGTGTTAAAACCTGTCTTATTCACAACTACGCTAATAATGAGTTCACAAATGGTAGCTCAACCATGTTTACGTGCCCAGTATTGCCACTTTACAAAAAGCTTTTGGGAGGCTTTCTTGAGCTTTGTGGACTATAAATTTATGTGTGAAAGGGGCAGGTGTGTTAAAAGCCTCTCCTTGGATCACCTAGCACATTTCCATCAAGCGCACGCTGCTCAGCAACTGGCTCTAACCTACAAGATGCCCTGTCCCTTGTGAGGACAGAGCCCTCAAAGCTAGCCCAGGCAGAGAACATGTCTTCCTCATCTTCAAGCTCTCATTGACAAAGGGGAGCCTCAGGGCAGTTGATGCAGTTTGTCTGCTTTTTCAGATGTGATGCTCAGACTAGCCAATGGCAGCCACCCATGTGAGGGCCGTGTGGAGCTCTACTACAATGGCAGCTGGGGCACGGTGTGTGATGACGGCTGGGACCTGAGAGACGCCCAGGTGGTGTGCCGGCAGCTGGGCTGTGGTGGGGCTGTGGTAGCCATTGGCCGTGCCCATTTTGAGCGAGGCCTAGGCCCCATTGTCATGGATGATGTGGAGTGCATGGGAACTGAAGCCAGACTATGGCAATGTCTGCACGGTCGCTGGCTCGCCCACAACTGTGGCCACCATGAAGATGCTGGTGTTGTCTGCTCAGGTGGGCTGGGTTCTGAACCAGGTGGGTTAATGACTTTCCACTTCTGGGATCCTCCTACCCCACCACACCCAAAACAGGAAGAGACAGTCCCCAGGCCAGTATTCCTAACACATCTGCTACTCAATGTGTGATTTTCATAACCATTTCCTTTTATCTGACTCTCTATTTATATGTGTTCCTTTTACAAGGAAGCTTCAAACTTGATCAGCTTAGAGAACCAGGGCCGCAGACCATACTTGAGCACAAACACGATGTCTTAGTTACTTTCCAATTGCCATTATAAAACACCATCGCTAAGATAAGTTATAGAAGAAAATATTTTATTTGGGGCTCATGGTTCCAGAGGGGTTAGAGTCATGGTAGGAAATGTGACAGCAGGTAGGTAGGCATGGTGCTGGTGTAGTAGCTGAGAGCTCACACCTTCATCCACACAGAGAAGCAGATCAAGCTAATTGGGAATTTCTTAGGCTTTTGAAACCTCAATGCCTGCCTCCAGGGACCTACCTCTTTCAATAAATCCCCACCTCCTAATCCTTCCCAAACAGTTCTACCAGCAGAGGACTAAGCATTCAAATAATGAGCCTATGGGGGCCATTTTCACTCAAATCACCACTCACGATGACAATAAAATCATGTAAGAAACATTATTTAAATTTTAATGTAGGGCCTGGATATGGCTCAATGCTTAAGGATACTGGCTGCTCTTCCAGAAGATCCAGGTTCAGTTCCCAGCAACCACATGACAGCTACACAGCAAGTTCACAGCAAGTTTGAGGTTAGCCTGGACTACATAGGATCTTATCTCTAATTGATCAACTTACTAATTAATTAAAAATAAGAATTACAATACCACATCAACTAGCAAGATAGATGCTTCACATAGGTTACTATCACTGTGGTCACAGATTGTTTTTAAGAAGAAAGAAAGAAAGAAAGAAAGAAAGAAAGAAAGAAAGAAAGAAAGAAGGAAAGAAAGTTATATTCTAGTATGTGTTATCAGGACAGAATGGACCTAGGAATCCAGAAACTCGGGTGGTAACTTGGGGTCATTCTTCGATGCACAGATGGAATACATCTGACTTTGTTGTTTTCCCCAAATAGTTCAAATAAACAGGCTTACCTGTGGGGTTTAATAGACTGAAGAGCAATGATGGTCACTTTCTACTCTTCTTATGTCTTTCATAGCCTCTCTGTCCCAGCCGGCACCATCATTTCCTGTGAGTGATATGATCTCAGGTAATGTCAGTTGTTCTAGATTGGTTGGCTGTAACTTGCATGGGCAAAGTCACACTGGGAAGTAGGATAGAGGTTTAAGGGCCAAACACTCTGTCTTCATCATCGGTACGTTGAGTGAATCCCTGAACTCTCTCCATTTCCTCCTCTGTGTGAGTGAGGTGGGTGGTGGTACTTGCATCTTCAGGTTATGGTGGGATTGGCTGGCTTTCCTTGTGCAAGAGAGAGAGGTTGGCGCAGTGCTTAGCATATGGCAAAACATGCTATGTAGACATCAGCCATTATCTTCTGATCAGAGCCCTGTAAGAATTTTCCTCTGTACTCTGTTTTCTCCCTGGAGGGAAGATGAAAAACCATTAACTTTTCCACGTGCTCCTGGCTATTTGGGGGCCCAGTAGTTGCCATGTCTCAAATTCAGTCAGCTGATTTTCAGGGCAGGTCTTAAAGAGCAAAGTCCAACATGCAGAGAATTGAGAGAAAGAATGACCCTAAGCCTTCAGAAGAAGCACCAGCTTGGGTTGTTCTGGTAGCAGAGGTCCTCATAGGGATGGTTTACTGGCTTTAAACTGTATCTATTTTTTTTTTTAAATCTGTTCATCCCAGGCTCTGATTTTATTGTGCTTATAAAGTAGTTTGTAGTCACTGAGTACACACTGACTGAGGGGTGGAAGGCTTATTCTTTACAGAGGAAAGTACCATGAAGCAGTGGGATTAGAAGCTGTCTTTAGATAGTCCCAAAGGTGAAGAGACCACTGGAAGTTGATGAAGAGTTGAGGATGCCTGACACCTAACAAAGACATCTAATTTTCTTTCTTTCTTTTCTTTTTTTGTTTTTGTTTTTGTTTTTGTTTTTGTTTTCTATCCATCTTTAGCATCGTTAGCAAGGCAACCAGAGGTGCACACATCAGCAGGTATTTTCTTTTCTTCTATCCTCAGTTACCTTTTCCTTTGTGTGTTTGAGTCCAGATTCCAGCAGTGCTGGATGAGAAGCATCCCTGCTGAGTCTGCTGTGTGTTCCCACCCTCCTCCCGAGCTCACGCTGTTCCTGCTAAGGGAGAACTGGGAATGCCTGGACCGTGCAGAAAACCTGAGAGTAGAAAATACTGTAAGAAGCAAAAATGATTTGCCGGGAAGTAGTGTGAAAGAAAGTTCCTGTTAAGGATCAAGGTGTCATGCTGTCCTTACCCACACCTACCTAGGAAGTGATCTTGGCTGTCTTCTGACCTTTTATTCTCTTCTGACACAGCAACTTTTGACTATGGGCATGAGCATGCAATGACTGCCTTTCTCTCCCAGAATACCTTGACACATGGGTCACATTTGATCCTGATGTCTATTACTATTATCCTTTCATCAGTACACACACACACACACACACACACACACACACACACACAC